>JAAAKL020005577.1:0-19109 GCA_010016065.2 Carybdea cf. marsupialis auct. non (Linnaeus, 1758)
TTAAAATGTATCTTACACGATCTTGTACAGATGTACATGATTATAATGTTCACAAAAGTGTGGAAATGGGCCGCTAAAAGTAAAACTGGAACTCATCAATCCCACCAACATATTAAGCTCGGTCATTTAAGCACATAATGAAGTAATATGATTCACAGATTCAGTGCCCTACATACATGTTAAATCACCCAGTGGGCATCCTGTACGTTTGCTTTACAGTTATTATCCCGACAGTTAAACCCGTAATATACACAATCTGAGCGGTTGCTACTCAAGCAAGAATCATCATAAAAATTACTAGCATTTTTTCTAAAAAAACGTCTATAATAGTAATAGTAATAGTAACAATAATAATAATAATAACAATAATAATAAAAACAGCCTTATTGGGAACTGCAAGAATTATAAGGAAAGTGATGAACATTTAAGATAACCCTCTTGGCACTTGGCTGCTAGTTGTGGCTCTCCCAAGAGGAAAATATTCGGCAATACCAACAGCCTGTGCGAAAGCTTTAAAACCGATAATAATAATAATAATAATAATAATAATAATGCCTTCTGCAGCCACAGGTCCCTGGGTGGGACCCGGTTGCAGATTGTACATAACTTCAAGAAAGGAATAGTTTAAATAACAATAATAAAAATAAAATAATAATAATAATATCAATATCTGAGAAAAGTACTGGAAATTTAAAGACGAGATGGTTCTGTTAGTCTGTGGTTATTTATTATGACTCGCCTAACAGATGAAATACCTGCAATAATAACAGCCAGAACCTAAATATTGAAAGAAAAGAATAATAATTTCTCAAGACTTTACACGGAAAATTTCTTAGATCTACTGAAGGAGTTTTTGACGATAAGTCGTGGACATGGTTTAAAAACGGCCATTTGAGACTAGAAACAGAATCATGGACCATGGCTGCTTAAAATTAAGCTTTCCCGGGGGAATGTTATTAAGGCTTCTATCGATAAAACATAAGAAGACAGCTCAATGTGCCATGAGAGGGAAGGAATGATGAATCAAATCATCAATGAATGCCCAAAACTTGCATAAAATGAATACAAGAGACGACATGACTGGATGCGCAAAGCAGTTCACCGGGAATTATATATAAAGAAACCTTTTAATGTTGGTGACAAATGGTATGAACATGAAACTTAAAGTGTGATTGAAAACGATGATCGTTGAACTTCATAGGAATTTTGTGTGAAAACAGATAAGACGTCCATACATGTTGGCAATCAACAAGAGAGACAAGACGTGCCAGATTATAGATTTTGCTGTGCCTGGTGATCATCGTATAAACATAAAAGAACAAGAATAAATTGAAAAGTATCAAGGTCTTGAACGTGGACGTCAAAAAAATTGGAAAATGAACGTTGCAGGTGTGACAATTGTAACAGAAGCCTTTGGAATCATACTTGAATCATTGTAAAAGAGATTGAAGCAAACTGACGTGACGACATATATTGATCAGATGCATACAACCATTTTATTTAACACAGAAAGGATTTTACGAACGTTTACTCTAAGGAGACGTCCCATTACTGGACTTCTAAACACAGATTCCGTAACAATAGTGAAGCTTTCGTGGAAATCTATAATATCTGAGATGACATTCACCTCAATTAGAAGTATTCGGACAATTCTCATAAAGATAGCTGTCATCAATGACCTATCCATCGGAGTGATAGAAGCACGAGAACAACTGCTTTATCGACGGCTTCCACCTAGGAATATATCATGATTGGTATCGTCATACAGATAATTACAAACAAGAATAGTTCTTAACGTTACACTAGGCTTCGTGTTGACAGATCGGTCATGTGTTTCGTCGCCCAAATCGAGCGTCGTCTTATACTGCACTTTACGAGCATGATTACTAATAGTATAGCATGGCCTGGCATCATGCAGAATTGATAAGTTTAATTTTTCTCACATCACAAATAAGAAGCAACACAACACAAAATAAAAACTACAGTTTATGATGGGTGAAGCTTAAAACCCACCGTACGTATAAGTAACTTATCACCTAAAAATTCTACTATCAAATATAATGTGCTCTATTGTTACCCATGTAAAATATACTAAAGCTGTAGGAGATACTTCCTGAAATAATCGTAGCTATATAATTGCATTTTGCAAAGTTAAACATAAGTATGCTACCTCTACAAGGGCAGCAATATCCTATTACCGTTTACAAAGCAACAACTATCTGCTCTACAAACAATGGCCATACAGACGTCAAAGCTTACCGTTCCTACAAACGTTTATACAATTGTTTTCAAAGCCATGATTTCACAAACCTGCAGTTTTATGATACATAAATAAAGCGACAGTTGATGAGCTGTTCATGAATTTAAATTATGTAATTTCAGGACGATGCAATTTCAACAAAACCATATAGTCAGAGGTATCTTAGCTTGTCCACTTCTGTATTGTATTCTACATCACAAGTTCAGTTCTACTTTATTTTTATCTCGCCTACCGAGCAAATGAGAAGCCAATCCAATTTAAAATAATTGGTACAATCAATGGTTACCTCTCCACCGTAGCACCACGTAGATTCATACTTGTAACATATTAAACCTTTCTTATGAGACTTGTAAAGTCTAGAATGTTTACCCTGAAACATTGATTTGTGATGATATGTATGCAAATAGGGAAACCCATCTTGGAAATAGGTTTTCAATGGCTTTAAACTGTATTTAATGTGTTGTTCTCTTTCGCACGCACCGTGGGTTAATCAAAAAACCTGCTGTCGCACTACTGAAGAGTCGGAATGTCTTTTGAGTCTGTTAAGCCAATAACATCTATCTTAAACGGTTTACTACAATGTTCTTGCGAAGTTTAAATGTGCACCGCCCATAATATCCAACGTGAATCTGGTACGTTTACGCACTTCTTCTACCATTGCATTCTTATCAAACAGACTCACTTCCACGTTGACTCACCATCTTCCTCGAGTGTAGACATGTATATCCCTCGTGCCCAGACTCCTGTATCGGATTTTGTCTACACAAGAACAACATCTACATAAACATGCAGCAGGTGTAGTTGTACCGAAAGTTTTCGTTGTTATTGTCGATTTTGAAACTTTGAAGGTATTGTCTGCCGCTGCAACTTACTACGGCATCTGCACTTGGGAATTGATTCTTTGGTATCCACTTTGTCGCCATGTTTTGGCAAATCACTGGCATTTGATACTGCCCTGGCTTTACACGAATGTTTCCAAACTTTCGTAGAGCTTTCTTTGACTTCTACCAAAAATGAAAAAGAATGGAAAAATGCATTCCCCTATCTAAGGTAAAATATCGAAAAGTTTAGAGGAACATATAATTACGTATTTAACTGTACAGGGAGCAAATAGACTGGCTTCATTTCATAAACTTAACAAGCGGGTAGGACTTTACTGCTTGCAGGCGAGGAGGTATCAGTCAATCAGGTGATAAATAAGTAGATAAGGCACCGAATGAATGGAACAATTTGTAAGTGAATGGATAAGTGGATAGGAATGTAACTAGGAGAGTCTTCATTGATTGTTATGCATTCTGTTTGAAGCCTCATTGCTATGTGTTCTAGTATGATCATTTATTGTTATACATTTTAGTATGGTCCTTGATTGCTATGTGTTCTAGTTTGATAATTGATTGTTATGCATTCTAGCACGGTTCTTCATTGTTTTGTGCTCTAGTATGATTACTGATTGTTATGCATTCTAATATGAGCCTTCATTGTCATGTTTTCTAGTATCCTAATCGATTGTTATACATTCTAGCATGGTCCTTCATTGCCATGTGTTCTAGTATGATCATTTATTGTTATACATTTTAGTATGGTTCTTGATTGTTATGTGTTCTTGTATGATCATTGATTATTATGCATTCTAGCTTGATCCTTTATTGTTATGTGCTCTGGTATAATCCTTGATTACTACGTCCTCCAGTCTGATCCTTGGTGTTATATGCTCTAGCATGCTCCTTCATTGCTATGTGCTCTAGTATTTCCATTGATTGTTATGTGTTCTAGTTTGATCCTTGATTAAACGCATTCTGATAGGATGGGTAATGGTTATGTATTCCAATATTTTCATTGATTAGTGATGTGCCGTTCTCCATGTGCCCTCCTACTTATGTTGGCCCCCGTTCTAGTATGAGAATTGTCAATTATTCATGTAGAAATGTGTTATATCACAGATTTTTTGAAGTGTACTTTTGCAATAATTTAACTAAATAATTGGATTACATGAATGTCAGTTAATGGAATTCAAACATGATCATAGCTTTTATTAAACATTGCATCTAACCTCAACGAGATTGTCGTTGAGTTGGTTAAATAACTGATATCTATGTACTGGTAGGAATGCCAACACAACAACCTCTTTAAGATTTCTGTTCGAACAGCTCGATCGTGCTACAGATTGGACAACAAGAACAACCTCAGAGCAAGTCGCCTTCATAAGTGATAAATGAGTTAGTGACTTAGTGAGAAAGCGTGTGAGAGAGCGCGAAAGTGAGGTTGTTTGTCAGGTGATCAGCACCCATGCGTGTTGTGACTTGGTCGAGAGAATGGATGAATGAGTAAGTGTACGAGTGAGTGTATGGGCATGTTAGCGAGGGGATGAGTACGTGAATAAGTTAACTTTAGTAAGTGAATCAATGAGCTTATAAGTTTATAAATAGGTGAAAGAGTAAACATGTGAATTAGTGGGTAGACAAGTGAGAGTATGAGCTAGTGAGGGTATGAGTTTGTGAGAGTTTAGTGCATTGGCATCCAGCCTCGTTGTGAGTTAAATAATATTAAACTCACCTGAAACAAACACTGCTGTTAAACTTGGAATAGACTCAAGACAAGTAGAAATCTATAGAGAAGGGAAGCTAGAAGAAATTTTAATAGTAATAACTTTAAAGCATCATCTTCTCTAGTGTACGGCAAGCAGACTGGTGAGATTTTTGACGGTTGTATGCTTCTTAAAAGTAGTAAGTAATTGTACTTTACTTTACAGGAATAAACGTTGGTGAGAGTTTGAGTTGGTAAGAGTAGTTCTTGGTAAGAGTATTTCTTGGCAAGAGTATTTCTTGGTGAGAGTATTTATTGGTGGGAGTTTAAGTTGGTGATAGTATATGCTGGTGAGAGTATTTGCTGGTGAGAGTACTTGCTAGTGAGAGTACTTGCTAGTGAGAGTATTTGCTGGTGAGAGTATAAGTTGGTGAGTTAACGATTGGGCCATTTAAAGAGTGAGTAACAACGTAGGTAAGTAATTAGTTAAGTAAGTAAGCATAGTGACGGATCAATTGTAAGAGTCTGGAGATAGTTTTCTATAGATGGATGTTAAAAAATGGAACAAGAGGTAACGACTTACTGGAAGTTAGTATAAATTGATGTTTGTTAACAATTGGCGCATTGACTTTATTCACAAATTAAAAGCCTCGTCGATATGCGGCAGGGAGAAAGGAAGGCACAAAAGCCATGTTGATGATTGTGATGTATTTATAATAAAGTAGTACAAAATAGTGAAAATATTTTTGCAAATATGGATTTTCTATTTTGTGCTATTGTAATGTTTTGTACCACAAACAGAATTTTTGAAGTTTTTATTGCTGACGCTGCTATTAATGAAAACGTCAACATTGAAAGGATCGGCACTGAGAACACCTGAAGGAAAATCTGGGCGAGTATTTGGTCAGCAGCAAGTCGTCAGTGATGGCTATATCATTTTATGTCTTCATTCATCGGTGTTTCGACAGCCACGCTTGATGATGAACACGTTGTCCACACAAAATTTTCATAATGTCATTTCCCCTCAATTTCTGCTTATTAATTAACTTGTTGTACTCTCACCAAGAGAGTAGTCAAGATCACGAATTGATGTGAACAATAAGCCTCTGTTTATTGTAGTCTAAATGCACTGAGGGACATTGGGCCAGGCGGGACCGGATGACCTTTGCACCGGCTATTGCCTCATCCAGTCCACCATTTATTGCACTTTGCCCTGACAGGGTATTATACAGCTGGCAATCCCATGTGGATTGCATTCTACGGCCTATCAGCTGGTGTGTTTAGCTGGAAGTTGAAGATGTAGCCAGTTGTAAAATCTTCTGGAACTTGTTTCTTAATTTCCTTAAAATTAACAGAAGGGGGAAGGAAAGTAAGGAAAAGGGATGGAAATCATTTCATTAAATGATGATGTTGAAAATCATATTTATGCAGCTGATCTCACATTCGTTGATTGTTACCCAAACTTCAAGCTATCGAAACTGGGCAAGCATAGTAAAATTATTTGCCACATGAACCTACCTGTTTAGATTTAGGAAATGGAAGTCCCCGTTGCTTAATTTTTCTCTGTTCTCTCTTTTGCACAGATTCTTTCGCCTAAGTAGAGATGTAGATGTCATCAAACAGCAGACCAAATAACTATTTTTACAGGTTCTTAAGGAAAGGGAACACAACCTAAATAGAGGACAATGTCGTTAACCAATAACAACAATATTTGAAATAATATATTTGACATCTTGGTGTTCTGATTTCATTCTCAGACATTTTGATGCGATCATGAGTAGTGCCAGTAAAGCGTAAAGAGTAGGCCTAACTACAAAGAGCGCCGTTCGTCATTTCGGTACACCTGTTAGTAGCATCTGACCAATTCTGGATAATACCAATACAGCTGTTAGTAACACCTGGGCACTAGCTAAAGATGCCTGTGTACCTGTTGATACTATCTAGGCACTAGTTTACAATCTGTTATGCACTTAATTTGATGGATATTACAGTGTAATAGACTCGACACATAAAGTGGCTAATGTGTCCTTTCCAAACGGCACAAATCAAAATCAATACTAAAGCTCCAAGTTGAGTTACCTTTCTCGCCGATCTCCCTCGCTGGCAAAAAAACGTATATCTTCCCGCAATAACTTTCAGACTGCACTGAAATAAAAAGAGACTTTCGGTCAAAACCGTGTTATGACGTCAACGCAAAGGAAATCAAGAGGTTTGGAAATAGTAAGATTTGACTCCAGATATCTAAAGGCAGCCATAGGATAGGCTGCTTCTCAAAACACCGGACCTGTCGAGTATATAGTGTTCAAACATCAGGCGTTTGCAGCTCAAACATCTCTGGTCAAAACTCTGTTAATATCTCTTGGATCACTACGTTGGGATCCAGTATCAAATACTAAGGTTTTGTTAGAGAGGTTTAGAACTTTGCAAGCTGATATCTCGATGTTGGGAAAGAGCATCACTCTCAATCACGACCATTGACGTTCTTACTCATAGAGAAACATGAAAATTGAGTATCTTTTCGACAATAAAAATATTTTCAAAACCGTGACGTCACACTTTCCGTCATCATTGTGTTACGGAGGGGTTGGAGAAACTCACTTCCCTCAATCGTATATTATTTCCTTGCTTCCTCAATCTTAACATGGACAGAAAGATACATCATATTTTTAGTATTGAAGTGCAAAACCTCTAGAAGGTGCGCGGTCTCTTTAAGGCGTCAGGCTTCGGCCACTCCTTCAAACCGCCACTGCCTGCACTCCGTTAAACAACAGTTTGCAGGCCATCTTTCCAGGTGCTATTTCCTTGTTGATAGTCGACTATGAGGAGCTGCACGGCTCGCTTTGTGGAATTCTACAAAATCTGTGTACAAGGCAAAGCTTTCAAACGTTGCTGTTCACCATTGTTGATCAAATTTTATAAGATCTCGCCAAATAACGTCAATACTATTCATTGTTATTATAGCACAGGATTCTACATAAATCAAAGGGCTTAGCACATTCTTTCGAAATGTATTTTGGTACGTCAGGGAACCAACTTGCGTCAGGCTCGCAAAGAGACGATAATGAAAATGTTCGGAAGCTTTGAGTGTTCGTACCAAATTTGCTTAATTCTTCTCACTCATATTCAAGAGTGCTTTGATTGCTTAAATAGCACTTCTGTCTATTCTAAAGACTTCTTATGGAAAGCAAGCACAGGAATTTGCAAAATATCTCCGAAGTCAATATTTGAGGCTGAAATTAAAACATGACTGCTTTGTCTCTTATGAGGTCACATGAGAGCAACTTTTTTGTGTCAGAGGGCCACACCAACAATAAGTTGAACTTTACTCTGCTCAACTTTCTCCCATTTTAAAAGGCACCAACTTATACATTTATTCTTTAGATATCTGTATATAGCTATGTAAACCCGCAGTGTATAGTTCAGCAAAATAAAATACTTTTTAAAAGTAGTAGACGAAGCGTTCATTGCATCAATGCAGTATATTTTTAACGTATATTCCAATTTAAGATCGGCCTTAGTCTGATGCCAAAAAGTTCACTAAGGCTGGGTGTGAACCGTGGACCGTATTATGCTCAAGTCTGCGTTATGCCGTACTTCACTGTGCCGTAACTACAGGGACTGGGGGGTTGTAGCCCACAATAGTTCTCAAGGACATTTTAACGGAGTTTGTTCTTTCCTGCAAAGGTCCTGGAAATATTGAAATCACTGGGGTGAAAATCAGTTTAGCCCCCTCCCCCCCACAAATTTCCCAATAAATATTTGGTAGTTACGGCACTGCTTCATAGGTTGCTACCACACACAGATCACAATACGATCAGTGACCTTTGTAAGAAGTACAATTCCTGTGTGACAATACCAAGTGAATCTCCTTGATGTTTCAATAACGTTGAAATTTTTATGGTCACAAGAAAAAAAATTGGCTGATGTTTAGATTGTGCCGCCAGAGCAACACCAGACTACAAACGGTAGAGAAAATAAGAGAGTATTTACTGTGCAAGTCCGAAAATGCTACGCAATTGGCAGATCCAGCTTGGGAAAGTTATCAGACTGCCAAAATTCCGTGGCACTAGTCACACGAAATTTTACTTTTCGCTTTGACGTCATTATGGACGGGTCTGGATCACACACAGATATATCATATATGCTGTTGGTTTGTGCAGAGTTCCCAATCCATTAATTAAGGTTTGTGGGTTCTTGCACCAACAAGATAGTTGCTGTTTGCTTGGATACAAAATCTGCTGCAAAAAGTCAGAAGTGGGAGCAAAGATTTTTCAGATCATATTAAGGAGTTTTGTTAAAGTGTAGGCAGAATCTGTAAAACCAAGCAATTCAAAAATTGAGTAGCTATAAAGTCATCAATTTTACCACCTCCCCCTTCTGTAATGCTTTGTAGCAACAGCAAAATAGACCCCTTAATATAAGCAAGCATTGACAGGATGAGCACCCTCTAAATCCTTACTGAAAAAACTAGATATGGCTTCTAATGACTCAAGCTTAGCCGTTTTACCACCGTACATCTGTTTTCTACAACAACTAATCAGGACCTTAACAACCGAAGGTTGGGGGTAGGGATGCCTAAATTTTACCTGCACTGAGCATTTTTTTATTGGAACTTACCAATTTGTGTTTTCTGTTTGAACAGCCTATCAAAGTTCTAATGGCTTCGTGTTCTGTTGTGATTACCTCTTGTATGTTTTCAGTCTTTAAAGCGACTTAATACAAAATGGACGTTTCAATACTGCGTTTCATTATTGCATGTGAATTACTATGTTGAGCAAGTATGCAATCTTTGCCCACATTGCTTAATTCTTCTCTTGTACGTACCCACTGGACACCTTTTACTGATTTGGACAATGGCGTGTCCTATCCCCCACTTCCAACTTTGAGAATTGTTGCTACTTGATTCAACTCACTTCGCAGACCATGCTGTAGTTCTACTTCATAATCTCACCTGAGATTATAAATGGCGGACACCCATAATCTGATCTGATCTCACACTAAAGGAAATAAGTCTGCATTAATGGCAGGCACCAAGGGAGCCATGTCGCCCCCATAAAATATATCTCATATTTAAATATCAATAAAATACTTAAGTATTAATATAACATTTAAGTTTTAAGAAATTCCCTCTCTGATAACTCATTGCGATATTTATTGCCCACTCTGATGGACATGGTTTGCTATGGACCGACCTGGGCGGAAGCAGTGCCTGGCAACAAAGCTGGCTGAGCATTGCTATTTGGATGCTTCTGGAGAGCAAACGCTTAATAGGGAACTATACGCAGCTCAAGGGGCTTAGAGGGGAGGGGATAAAAACATGGAGCCAAACGTAGACGCAGACCTTCTTCACTCAACTCTCCCAGCTGTGTGACTAGTGTCCCGTGGTAGCATCCGCGTTTACAGTCTTTTACTCTCTTCTTAGCCAGGGTACGCTCTAATAGCAGAGAATATTTGGTGTAAACGTTTTAGCCAATGTTTAGTCTTGTAAGAATCTACTCGATTGATTTTGTTTACCAAGATAAAGGCGACCTGTGTGGGACTTTGGATCCCCATTTTGACAATCGTTTGTACGGCCCTGAAGAATCATGAGTTCAGAAAAACTATCAAGATATTCCTTACAGTACCAAGACAAAAACGGTGGATAGTCTTGGAGATACAAAGATGTTGAGCGCTTTCTTAATAGAATGCTTCCGTGCAAGTCGGCGGATTTTTGGAGGTTCTTAACGTCAAACGCAACTCAATGTGTCCTCAAATTTAATGACAGAGACTCTGGATACTTGACATTCCAGTACATTGCATGACCGAACAGATCAGTGTGAGATTCGAGCTTAGATTATTTGGCATTAGCTGTCGGCAAAAGACTCAAAGAATCACCGGTGATACAAATGCCAAGCCCGAAGTTCGGAAGCCATTACTATCAATGCTCAGGAAACCCGCGATTAGCATGACGTATCTGTTGTGTGAGTGATACAATTTGGCCGCATGTGATTTGATTGGCTAACAACGAAACAGGGAACCGAGATGAAACAAAGGGATGAAAGTAAACACTGGAGATGCGGAGAGATCACAGGTGGAAAGTTAAGACCACACAGTAGTAACCGATCAATCAACAAAATAAATGATTTGCCGAAAGATACTTTCCAGCAAGGAAGAATTTATAAGTAAGCCTACTTGGTTGCATTTTCAGATTTCATACCATGTACGGAAAAATTGATACACATGTTTGTTGATTTAAGGACAATAAAATCTGAAACTTCGGTTGCGGCACAGGTTAGTAAAACGTGGGTTGCCAGGTTAGAGCGGGTTTTAAGTTAAAACCTATGGTTTCAACGCAGCACTATTGTGAACTGAACCGCACAATCTGATCCTATCTACTTTCTGCCATCCTTTCTTCCCTTTCTCCTCAAGGCGCAGTGGAAGGTATTTTCAAATGGTCAGGCCAGGACATGAACTAGGTGTGGCGGAGGTATTCGCTCCTTGCTGAAGAACATTGATGGAAATTGATGGAAAAAGTACAATCCTATAAACCAAAACAGCTGACCTTTGACATGCATGCACATAAATCATAGGACAGCAACTTCTGTTTGTCTATATCATAATTTTTATAAATTTGATTAAATCAAAAAAATCCTTTGCTACAAATCCTAACGTCAAGTTTTCCCAATTTTTCAATTGAAAATTTATTGAATGATCAGTGATAATGAAATTCCTAATAATACGGAATAATAACATTGCCTGTTTTAGTAACATTAAATAATAATCTGGTAATTAATAATTAGCCTCCTTCAGATTACACTACAATAATAAGAAATTCTCTCCATCAATAAATCGATTCTCTGTTTGATGATAAAAAGGAAGACGACAAATCACATAAATTATACTTTGACATAAATTTTCGCATTGAAGAGATTACTAGTCACAAGTAGACGACACCATCTTGGAAAACATGCCTTCTATTTCTATTAAGGTGATTTAAATTATGATTAATGGAATCTTATCGTATGTAATAGAATACATAGAATATGTAACATTAGAAGATTTGTATGTCAGTTAAAGAGTAGTTTTATCAATAGACCTCAGGAGATCTTTTAATTGTTTCCTTCTTGTCCCCCCAATTTTTTGACTGATCAGCTGAAAAAGTACCAAGAAATCTTGCTCTTAAAGGAGGTATGGGTAAGGTACGTTACTAGAGAAGAACATCATGATCCCCTATCGTACCTCCCTTAAATTCCCACGCGCGACATTTCCAATAAGGTAAGAAGGTCTTGTACAGGAAGAAGAGGCATTGAGGTGAAGAAAAAGATGCGTATTTGCATTAAAAAAATTACAATCTGCAAGCAAACAATGATGATGGCATAGTTCATTTGTGTCTTGTCTGTGACGTGAATCGGAACAGCTACGTCAAGCGATGACGAGTTCCAGTGTACACCATGCATCTTGGCTTCTCTAATGTGTTCCAACACTTATCAGAGCACACCTTGCCTGCAGGGACTCTGACGCACGTCTGTACATAGTCACTCTGTTAATTAACCCTTAATCTCCTATAATTACCCGCCTTTCCAAAACTCCACAGGTTTTGCTGTTCTATGTACAAACTCTATTCTTACCAACACGAGCTCTCAAAAAGTAATGTAGAAAGGTCCTTGTTTTCTGCATGCCATCAATTATCATTTCATTCTTCTAACACCATCAAAAAACAATAAATTGTTACTTCGATCGCCATGGATTCTCCTTAACCTTGCTTTCCTCTCTCTTTTTCTCACGTCAAAGGTTTTAATTAAATAAGTCTTTTTATTATCCAGTTTCACAGCCAGAACAAATTCAGCAGAGGGCAAGAAACGTCTCCAGGGAGGCAAGAATATATTATGTGCCAAGTCATATAAATAATCTAGTAAGACACAGTTTTGATATTTCATTGTAAAACATGTATTAAAAAAATCTCAGTTCTTTTAAAAATACAGTTTGGTGTTTGCTGTGCAATGACAAGGTTCCTTTAAAATGGAAAGTTTCTGGAAAGTTGTTCTTAAACACTTCAAGTATTAAGGTCTATCTTTTTTAGCTATTCGTTGGCTCAAAAGGAATAGTCTTCCTTCTTAGCAAGGAAGATAATTAACAATAGGTTAGCAGAGCATCTGACGTAACTTAAAAAAGGAGGTGGGGGTGTGGATGTTTGGGTAACAAGGTTCGATAATCAGACATAAAAAAATGTTTACCTAGTTACATGCTAGGAGTATTTCCATTCGTAATAAGAAAGTTTTTACATGTATCAATGATATTATCAATATTATTATCATCATTATAACTTGATTTTGTATTATTATGCACACCTCAAGTTTCAATGTTATTCAGAATTAAAAATGATGGACTTAAAACATCTCCAACAATACTTTCCAATTTCTAGTTTTAGGCAATTTGGTAAGAAAGGGGGAGGAATCACGCCCAGTAGCCCCGTTAATCCTTATCCTCGAAAAAAACGTTCATGACTTCTTTACACACAATACATAACTACCAATGGCAACTTTGACAGGTAACCTTTAATTTCTAAATACTTGTTGAAATGACAGATTTATGTACCAAAGATTTGTACTGCGAGGCAATCTCTAATGTTTACGGTGTATGTTGTAATTAAGGCAGTCCCATCACAGTATATAATGACTTCTGTTACAACAGAGAACTTTAACCGGATAACTTTTGGTAACAGAGCAATTAGGGAATACAATTTATGGACCATTTAATAAGAACATATTCTCCGAGTTAGAGAGGGAGTGGCGCAAAATCAAAGTATAATAACTATTGCGCTCTCCCTTTTTGCTAAGTTTGATCTGAAACATTGTGCATGTAAAATAGTTACTTTTAAGACCTGCTTGCCATTACTTGATACACCCATTTGCCCCCCTCCCCCAACTCTAAAACCACTTCGCCGGCCTTCTGATACGATGTCAATAAACAAGCAATGTATCTGATGAAGCACTTAGTCTAAATTAGCGCGCACCGAAAAACCTTTGGTCTTTAAAAGGGCGTAAAGGTCATTTATGGTAAATGCACATTTCTCTCTCTATATATATGTATTGCTTTTAACCTAGCCGTCCTCGAATCCGTCCACGTCAGAGCATGAAAACCGTTTCTTTGCAGACAAAAAGAAGTTGTCTCTTCATTGGACCTTTTGGGATAACCATTTATTCCACAGGCCCTTATTGGTCAAAACAAAACCAATCTAACAGTCAGACCCCTGATTGGCTACTTTCAAAACACAGTTTGGTAAAAGTTTCATTAATTTCTTCTTAATCTCAATTCTGACGATTTTGTGCGCAGAGGAGCGTCAGAAGAAAAAAGCTTTTCAGTACTAAAATCAGTTACATAAGTGCAAATAATCAATTGCTAAGGGAACAGTTTTCCTCTCACACCTACACAAGGTCTAGTAATTAGTAAATGTGTGTAAAGTACGAAACAAGTAGTTTCTCAATACAGGTTCCTGACAAAAGTTAATGCTGAGAATATGCTCAAAATGTTCTTAACGTTTTCCAAACCTCAGGGTCAATATGCTCATAGGTGTTATTCTCTTACAAAGGCGTAATTCATCATCTACACATCGGAATAAGAGGAGACAGAAATCGATAGTAAGAGAAGGGATCTAACAACTATAATCTCCTGATACTCATGTTTTGCCAACAATTGACCTCGCGCAGGAATATGACAGAGAACGTGAGATTTGAACTCAAGACCAGGGAGCTATGGAGATACATTTCATGAGGTGCAACTCGTAGTTCTGCTGGCTCAGCTGTTGGAGTACACGCCGCGAATACGTGTGACACGTGGGCTATTGGAAACCCGACTGATTGCCCCTTAATTAAGGACTTGTAAGGCATTGATGAAAATGGGATTTGATTTGGGATTTGAGCAAGCAGGTTGCGTGGCCTTTGCCAGCTGTCTTTTGAAAAGGACCTCGCACATTTTAGCTTAGCTTCCCTCAGTCCCCCTAAAAAAGGTCCAGGTCCAACCACTGTTACCCCTGCACAAAGAGAGGTATGTAGACTTGTAAATGTAAGCTTCCATAGGGGTACAGAAACCATCGAGATTACTTATGAATCGCATAGGGAGCAGATGCGGTAACAAAATAAAGTTACATACATCTAGCCCATGCCTACATGCCTGAGTTTAGGTGTCAGTGATGTCTTTCATTACCGCACCTAACTCAATAACTTTCTATAGTTATCTAAATACGCAATGCAAGACACTGAAAATAAAAAGTAAAAGTATAAGATGAAAATAAGGAACGCAGGGTCTCTTCTTAGCCTTTAACAAACTTCAACTATGCAATTTCAGGCTAGGTCACATTCTTCGAATAGTTGTGGCCACTTCCTTTTTTAAACTATGGCTCGGATTGGGCGTATTGAGCTAACCGAAGAGACCAGGTCATTGGGTGCTTCATTGCATGATATGCGAGATACAGCCCTTTTGTCTTCCTTTTAACTAAATCTTAGGAGCATCGACAACATCTTGACTATCCAGTAGGATAATCAACATAGAAAGAGTTAATTGCACTAGAAAGAAACTATTAAATGACACTTAGGTTCACGATACTATTCTTTGGAAAAGTAGAGATTATTACAATTGATTTTGATTTTGTCCAAAGCTGCACCCTCGGTTTCAAAATGTAGTTAGCTTCCCCATCTTCTAATATCGTCTCTTACGTGCGAATGTACAGCAGTCTTGCTATTTTCAATAGGAAATTGGCCTCTGCTGATCTTGTGGCTGTAATCATGTCTGTTGCTTTCAGTAGGTTCAGTTTCTGCTTCTACTATTCTAGAAATTATACCGCCCTTCGAAAACACAGCACAACCTTCTAAACAACTCTGACATGAGATGCTCAACTGAAGTAAGTTGACAGCAAATTACAAGATCTATTAAACTCCACGGCAAAGTCGATCTTAAAGTTTCAACCGACACAAGTTATTTTTAGACCTGGCACAATCGCATCGAAAAACAGTAATGAAATTGCAAAATTTGCACCTCTAGTACAAACGTGCAAATAAGTAACTCAGGCCAAAGTAGACACTTTCCCAAGCTGTAAAAGTACAGTCTCTATAACACCGTCCTAAGCTAAGTTTGGAGCACCGTATCAAATGCTGAGGCATTGAAAGGAAGAATTTTTTCAATTAAGAGCTAACCGAAGTCATCAAAGTGGGCTATCATTCCATCATGAAATGTTTAAGACTCCAACGTTGCAATCCACGGCATTTTTTATTGAAAATTTAAATTCTCAGTGATTAACTAACAAGAATACAAACTTACCAACTTTTTTCTCTTGGCCTCTGCTCCACTATCTGCCGCAAAAACAAATAGAATTCCCAACGCAAGCAAACAGCAAAAATGCATCAGACGCAAGTGGTATGCCATTTCTTCAATTTTTCACGGAATGCTTTTCTTCGTACTGGTATCTGAAGTGAGGATTGCCTTGTCCGCTTTTATTCGATGCTGCCTTCTTCTAGGTGCCAAATAAGCTAGACAACTAATTTAAGCCTACATTAAACAGTTCGCTTGAGCTGCCCGACTTCGCTTACTGAATAGCTGTCTCCAAGCAAACAATTTGGGAAGGTCATAGCCTCAATAATGACGTCATGTGTTCTCCCCGATTTTTAATTTACGCCTATCTTGAGATGGATAAATTAACAAAGGGACTTAACAAGCCCAGTGTTTCCTATCATGCTTTACTCGTTGTCGGCGAACAAGTTCTGTTATTGTTACCCATCAATCTCATCTCGACAGGAGTTCAATGTGATAAATCTAACATAGCTGACACATCTTCCCTCCGCTAGGATATGCGGTAGATAAGCGAATCACACTATGCCCAAAAGAGCATTTTTAAAAGTAATTCTGAACAGTTGTTAACAATAAATTATGACATTTTCTCTTGAGTTCATGACCTTTGTGACAGCGTTATGAAGTCCTTCATTTTTCTCTTGAATGAATAATCAATGCAATGCTAGGAATAATGAGAACTGTAAACACTTAGCAATCGATGCCTTTAAATTTATAAACTAGCTCTTGTGTCATTTTGTGAACATGTGCCTTGTTGACAAAGGTTGTTTATTTTTGAGTTCGGTATCGATGTGAAGGTTTACAGCGATAGCCTTGTAAGAGCTTAACAGAATGTTTATCCCGTAAAACCGAACTGCACGATTTCTGTCGTTGTGATTTGAGAGAGGAAAACATGAAGTGGATGTGGGTTAACGGCTCGTGAGATACAAATTAGTCTTAAGGTTCAAATTGCTCAAGTCAATAATACCTAAGCCCCATTCAATGAACGTGTACTTTTCTGAAAGTCCCTTATTTGATCGGCACTACAATTTATAGTTACAAACTACAATTACAAAAATAATAGTAAATTGAATCGTTAAATCCATTGATCCCAAACCAAAGGGGGTTCCTCAAGATTGGTCATTGATTCTTCGTTGCCTGTGGTAAACTTGTGATGGGGTTTGTTGCTTTAAAGCTTCTCGACTTGAATGTTTGAATCAACCGTTGTGTGCTATGCGACGAAGCGCTCAAAGCAGATAGCAGGCAATTTGTATCTGCCATCGATATATTCCTATGATATCATTTACAATTACACAAAAGCTTCAATTATCTCTAACTTCAAAATATACTCAACAAGAGCTCTTAAAACCGACTACAAACTTCTCAATATCTGCTATTCCCACTCCTGATCAAATGACTCCGTCAAGTATGGGCCATATGTCTTGCACAAAATCATGTAACTGGTAACAGCCAATGAATGATAACATACATACACAGACACGTGACAACTAAAAAACAAAGCCTTTTCACACCTATTTCCTTAATGATGGTCGTTCACATACGCTTACACCTCAGCTTCATGATCTTAATTTTAACATTTGGTCAAAACTCAAGTGCGTAGGCCCTACTGGAACGTGATAAGCTCCAGCCTCCAGTGATCTAAACATCTGAAAATTTTAAGAGTATCGCACAGCAAAGGGTTTAGTAAACACACAGACATACTGGTTATGCCCATGCAGCGAGTCTGGTTAAAATTTATCTACGTACTTTTCTTTCCAACTGCAAAACCTTTTAAAGTAACGCTAGGTTAAAACTTACTTTAAAATATAAACCTTCTTCAGAAACCGCTACTAACTTCAAAATTTAAAAGGACATAACTTCTTAATACATGAAGCTTAATTCTGACAAGATGGAAATAAGTAGCAGACAGAGCCTTAGCAGCTGGGGATGAGCCCCCCCCCCCCCAACCTCCGCCATAGCTTTGTTACTTATGAATCCAATCACTAGATGTTTTCCCTTTAGAAAGTGGCACCTCCCCCCTCAAAACCCTCCATGCTCTTTTAAAACGGGTAGTAAACACATAAAGTAACGCTTGAGGCTGAAATCTACGAATACCAAGTTGGGGTGACGCTTGGCTTAAACATAAAGTTTCTGATAGAAAAAGCGAGTACTGTGGATGAAATTCCGCTCCGTCACAGGTACCAAGTATACAATGTATATGGCACTGGAAGTTATTTTCAGAAAATGCCCTTACAATTACCTGATTTACACTGATAAACGGATCCGAAGGACACCGTAAATTAGTGTTTTCCTGGAGGCTCTGTGCCTTTATGTTCAAGGCATTAAACGCGTGAGTTCATTACTTTGGGCTCCGAAACAGAAACCAAGGTGACACTAAAGTTTGTGGCCCAACACTTTTCTAGAACATACAGATGCAGCTCTTTCCCTTCAGACAATGGTCTTCTTTAGCATACTCCAGAATTGAAATGGCCTAACACTTTCACAATCGGTAAGGCACTTACAGCTGAGAATTTGGGTTAGGCTCCGGGTGACGAGCAAACAAAGGTTGCCAAATTTGAATCCCGCTGGCACTAGTATGATTTTATGCTCCAGGCACCTGACTTCCGTTTTCGACTCCGTGACTAGGACGGAGAACCCCACGGCGTCTACCAATACTAAGCTTTGTTGACGTATCCTTGCACACCAAATTCCATTTAGCGGATTTAATCGAAAAACCTAAAAGCAATTTTTCCTTTCGGTTATTCCAGGAAAGAAATAGACGTGTGCCACCACTAGGTGCAGGAGTATCAGTCAATGATTGCCTTTTTGATTAGTTTAATTACGGAAGATTTTTCTGCTATCGTCAGTTAGTGCAGCTAGTACAATTCTGAGGTGGAGACAACAACCAAACCTATTAAACCCAGACATTGACCTTTATGTTCAATTTATTATAATTAATGCGCCATCACGTAATGCGGAGGAAAAGTGATGACGTCACAAATCAAAAGTTTTGGAAACAGGACAATTT
>JAAAKL020005578.1:0-19108 GCA_010016065.2 Carybdea cf. marsupialis auct. non (Linnaeus, 1758)
CGACTACCCGCATTGTCGCTTTTACTATTGCAATATTTAGTCCAATGGTAAAGTCTTCGTTTTCGGTATGGGAGATCCTGGGTTCGATCCGGGCCAGCACCGTAAGCACTTCATGTTTATTGAGTTCTATATATATATATAGGCAGACACACAAGCAATCATGAACTACATAGTATAGAACTCATTAAACATGAAGTGCTTACGGCGCCCTCTTAGTGCCTCTCTAGTTATCTTACTGCTTTATAGCAAATATATGTTTGGAACAGAGACATGACATCAACAATAGTATTACGGATCTGCATGGCACTAGTGTAGTAGTTCTAAACCTTTTAATTCCTGCTGACGGCTTGAATTTAAGGTCATTTTTTATGGGAATGGTAACTTAAGATTAACAACTTGCATATCTGATTATTACAAGAACATTTTTATCAACAGATATTTATGATGCTTCAACAGTAGTATTATTTAACAGTAGCGCTACAAAGAAGAAATTGCCAAAGGATTTAAAATTCGCCCAATTCCATTAAAACTAAGCGCGATAATTTCTCCTCATTCATCTACAAACTATGAGACCTATAGGGCTTTAGAGAAATATATCGCCACACTAAAATCCATTCTGTTTCTCTGCTCAATTGGGATGAGAGGTATTGCTGTAAAGCTTCTGTCGCACACGAACGAAATCAAAAGTTTTATCATCAATTTAACTGCTTTGTAGCAAAGAGACTGATATACGTTTTGAATGGATATGAACAGCTGAGGCAGTGATCACATTTTATACATGGAAAGTCCATAGTATGGCAAGATAGCTCCATCAAATATTATTTTATTTTTATATTATAATATTATTATATTATAATATTATTTTGCGCAGGGATTAAGGTTGTACAGATCGACGTCCTCCGTTCAGAGATAATTGATGTAGGGCTTTTCTTTCCAGTTGATTAGGGACATATGGGTAGAAGTAGTGACCTAATCCGAGTGTCACTTTAAGACATCGAACACTTCCTTATTGACATCAACGCTAGTCAAAAACGTCGCGCGACTTTGAGCGATCTATATGTCTCCTTTCTCGAAACAACCATCCCAGAGAGTGAGCTTCTTAATTAATGCAGCATAATAAAAATATTGGTGTAAAACCCTGAAGAAAAATAGCATTTTTTTTTTAAAATAGAGCAAATTGTTTCCTTCAAGTATGCAAGGTTACTCGCAGACACTAATGTCTCAACGTCTGAAGTTTCTTGCCATAGAGAATTTTTCTCTCTCAAAAAGTGTCTGACTTCTTCTCTGAGATTGAAAAAAGGGCAAATTAACAACTCCTAATAACAGTCGCCTAACCTGTGCATGGGAATTATATGCTGATGCTAGGAATCTATGCTTTCACTTGATTTATTGATTATTCTAGAGTTAAAAGGTGTAGTGTGTTTATGATCACCGTCATCTCTTCAATTTCAGTTTACTTTTGTTTTTACACATGAAAAAAACATTTTGTAAGTGAATAGTAGTCACTGTTGTTTTTAAAAATAGCAATAAATTTTGTTGAGAAACGCCATGAAACTTTTTGCGTATCGATGGTTGACAAACACCGCACGGGTGTACATACCGGATATTCTACCGAAGAATGTCTGACATCTATAAATATGTAATCCATCAATAGTAATAGGCAAAACCATAGAGGCAAAAATATGTGTGTCACAAGAATGGCATTGTCATTTATGTCTGTCAAGTGATTGAATTTATCTTGCAGATCTTCTTCTCTCAACAAACTAATCTTGGTATACGTGGTAATACACCAGCAGCTACTACTGGTAAGAACTAGAATGCCAAAGAGGCCACAGATGTGTAGGTAGCAGATGGAATGTCGTGAATGATTATTACTGTTGATATGGGAAAGTCGCAAAGATTAAGTACACACATTTAAACTGTGCGTTGGATTGCAAAGACACCTGAGATGTCTCCAGCACAGCGGTTAAGGACATTGCCAACGGTAAGCAGGGAGCAGTTGGAGAATATGACAAGGAAATATGTTTGTTATAATAGAATTACATTCATTATGATGGATGATGGATGATGGATGATGGATTATAGGAGGGTAAAGGCAGCTAGTTTATATTTGTCTATTGATAGTGACATAAATAGATTGATCACTATAGATAAATTGTAAGTGATGGATGTAAGTCTACGGTTTGTCAACAAAAATTGTAAAATCTCATTTTGGATGCTTGCAATGGGTCGCTTTGGTCAATGTATGGTCGCAGTCTATTGGATAGTTTACTTGCGTCCTGTTCCCAAGGGTCAAGTTTCAATTCGCCGATGCGACAATTGGGAAACCATAGGAATATTCCGGTACTCAGGTGTGCTATATTCCAGTGCAAGTCCCGTGTGCAATAATATTGTCTTATCGTTTCTCTAAAGGAAGCACCTCGCACAACCTCCTTATTAAAGACGCTTAAGGACACAATTTTTTCTGCACGGTAGATTTAGAGAAATTGAGCACATCTGCCAATTGGTATGACGTAGCTGCTCCAAAAACCACAATCTATAGCTGTATTATAGGAAGTGTGGAATTGTTATGTTATATGTATTTTTATTCATGGAATAAATTTGTTTGACCATCGTGTTTCAAATAAGCGTATGTATAATTCAGTTCGTCTCTTGGGGTGTATTTTTTATCTTGCTTGAAACGCACGTTTGACTTTGTACGGACCGCTATTTGATAAGATCATATCTTCTCCACTTTAATCCGCATTGTTTGATACACGTTGCGCATTTGAGAAAACATATTTAACATCTTTTAATATAATAACATACTTTTAATTTTGCTTTTTAGGAGCTTCATGGCATTTGTAAATCAAAAAGGAATCTTATTCAGTTCTGTTTACAATACTACACATTGTAAATAATGATTGCTGTGTTTCCTTAGATTCATGTATCTAAAAAAGTTGCAACCACGCAAAAAACCCCGTTTGTTAGTTTCATTAGCAACTCTAATGTTTGGCAAACTAACTGCTTTAAGTAATATATATGAAAATAGAATTCCCAAAAATTAAAAGATGTTTTCACCAAAAACGCAGTTTCAGAAAAGGGAATACAATCGCGCTTGGCTTTTTGATGACCACAATAGAAAAGACCTGAACAGTTCTATAAATTTTATTAGCTTAATATATTAATTAGTATCATCTTGTTGGTTAAAGTAAAGTTAACTTCTTTTGGTAGCATCAGTGTCCTATGGAAAGGGGTGAGTCTCGGTTTTAAGTTATTTTACATAGTTTTGATTTAAGCCTTTGTTTAAGTAATGAGCACGTCCAATGAAATTGTTAAATATCACGTCTAAAATGTACCTGTTAACATCAGAATAACGACCATTATTTCTAGTTATTAGGAAGAGATAACACTTTAAAATGTCAAAATGTACTCAAGAATCTCCAAACCAAAATCTTTAGAGCAAACACATGATATGGAGTAAAGCTAAGCATCAGAAATATTTAAAGATACTTCACCTTCTTTAAAAGCTGAATGTCAGCTAAAGCAAGAAGTTTTGAAACAAAACTTCTGACATGCAATACCTATTAATTGCATATGTAATCAGAAATGAAGAAGCAAGCTTGACAATCACTGAAGTATAGCCATATTTTTGGACATTGAAACGAGGAAGGTATGGGATCTCTAGTCTTAATCGATCATGGAAGTGAAACTCTTTACGCAAAAACCTTTGAAACCAAGAGAGAGGAGACAAAAATATTGTCACGAGAGACATGAAAGTTCAAAAAGATCAGATAAAAGAAGTAGTGAAACTTAATTTCTGGTGCAATGAAAACTCGTAATTTATACCAATTGATTGCTGGACTACTCTTTCGTGATCACTTTGGACTAACAGATGTTCTACAAATGGATGTGAAGCTTTGTGCTAAAATGAATATTGACTGCTAGCAATGACTTCCATTATACGCGTTAACTTTTTCAAAACCAAGCCGAAAGTATAAAAACTACACTTGAAAATCTGTTTAAGTAGATGTCTAAAGCCTAGTCAAAACGTAATTGTATCAGACTTGCAAAGTAGTCATTACCAAATAAACCTTACTCGTGTTAAAGTTGCGGATATTCGATAGCCATTTTAATATATTTTGTCTGCTTTATTATCTACGGGTCTCTCTGCACTGAAAAGACACAGACTATCTTGTCATAATTTGTTTGGAACTAACATCTTTTATTTCCTTGCTCGTTTTTATGTAAGTTTTAGTTCAATAGGAAAGCATCATTCGATACTTTTATCAGTCTTTGTTTTAATGCAGTCAGTCAAGTTGTAGTAGGACAAAAGTGTTAGTCTTGCCTGGTGAAACGTTTTTTAGAAAGAATATCAAACTGTACGAAATTCCATTGTTATAGTTGAATACGTATTTGTCGAACCTCCTCGGAGATCAGATCGTCTCATTAAAATTAAAACGGTAAAAGTGACACTTTAACAAGCTGTATTTTAGTCCATTGGACTGAGGATAACCTATTAATTGACGTGTTAGTGGAGCAAATCATTGTGTGCTGTAGTTGTGTGGATTGATTAAAAAGACTAGATAAAGGTTTCGCCTGTGCAAAAAGTGTTGATCGTTTTTATTTAGTTCGATAGACACTAGAACACTAAAAGAACAGCAAGCTTAACTATGGCAATGATGTGAAAGCTATTGTTTATATACCTTCTATTAAAACAACCTGGGTTTCAAAGGAGGAAGCGCGATGAAAGAGTTGCTTATTTCTGTTTTTTAGTGCTCGAACAAGAAATGGCTATTTTCAGTTTAAGAGTTCATTTTTAGCAAAAAGGATGGGACATTAAGAGGAGGGACTGAGCTTTTGTACACCCTTTATGTCATTTCGTCGAGGTAAGTCCCATGGCTCTCAACATTGGTGTAAAGTACATAGTATTCTTCACTAGTGATATGATAATAAAGTTTGGATATCAGAGCCATAATTCAAATAGAGATGAGTATCCTTGCCTTTTGAAGTCATCAGTTAATGATGATTAACACACGACTCTGGAAAATTTACGGGTCAGTTTTAAATTTGATTTTAAATTTAGCTTTTTTGTAGAAAAACGTTTCAAGTGCATTTTTTTGTATAGCCCATATAATAAAAAAGGGCAAGGTATTATTTCGTTCTAAATTTAAATGCCTTTGTTTAAATGAGACAACTATGACCCCCAAAATACCCTTTGCAGTGTCGCATTTGGTCGATTTTTAAACACACTAGGCCTACAACTTTTAATCAAAATCAACCAAAATATTACTGTTCAAAACAGTTGATGAGAGACATAATACAAGTAAAAGGAAAAGAAATTTAGGCCTCTAACTCATACAGGTGAAAATGGTAGGCAAACTTTCATTAGAAGGGCTCCAAAATTGTTTTCCCTTCGAGCAGAATAGGGTTGAAAGCGTTACACTTGCATAACGGAAGTCGCAAAAGCATAGTAATGTCTTCCAATGCTGTAAGGTACCTAATCGTTTAGCGTATTGAGAAGTAAATTAAAAACTAGGTTGAAGGCCGTATTACGAGCGAACTAGAAGATTTAAAATCTGACTATTAATCTCAATTGAATCATTAAATTCTTGCTTATTTAATTAAAATTTAAATTCCTATAAAGGCATCTGTGTCTGTGACTATGAAAAACAAAGAGAAACATTTTTATCGTTTCAAATACGTTTAGTAAAAAAGTAAAAGGCTTATTCACTCATTAGATCATTTGATTCTACTTATCTCAAACATGTTTGACTTAAGCAAGGTCTAATATACTCCACCCTTGGCATCTCTATGTGACAATAACGCTAATGCTGTAAAGGTACTTGATGAATTTGAAAGAGGAACCAATAGGGGTTAAATGTACTTTTTTAAAAATAGAGCCGACGACAAGATCGAAAAGTAGGGCACTAAACAAATATCATTACAAAACGCCTCTACCTCTTTGAACAAGTTTGGTTAAACAACTACCAGAAAGGCATATGAGCTATTCACTCCCATATTTGCATGATCTTATTACACTAGAAATATGACTATATATGAGCAATTATTTTTATATAATCAGCTTCCCATTTGTTTTAGACATAAAGCTGTTAAAGGTATGAATAGTTTGCTGGTCTGTCGTCATCTAGACAACCCTTTTTGTCAGCTCTCTTTCAATGTAGCAATTCTATGATACGAAAGCAGGCAGTCGTTGCATTATAAATAGTACGGCATTTAAACCACGGTGTCTTACAGAATTATCAGCCGGAGCATATAGGACATCTGTGCAAATCGTAAATGGTATCATATGAAGACCGAAATCCTGTTGTTCTGCCAGCCTCAAGCTCCTTGCAGTCACTGGATAGCGTGATAAGCAACTTTAACGAAATAAGAACTTTTCAGATGGGAGTGGCCACTATTAGAAACTGTTTTTAATACAAGATAGGGTTTCCCAAAGAATGCAGGGGGAGGGGTACATGCTCCTCAAAAAGTTCCAGGCCTTGAAAATTGATATTTGTTGATAATTTGAGACTCTTGATCAATATGAAGAAGTACAGATTTTCCGTTGATGAGACACCGACACTTTACAAGTTGCCAACATCTTCCATTTTATAAGGTGCAGGGACTTAAAGATATTAGCTAAGGCGTGTTAATTATCTTATGTATCACTTAATTTTCTAAATTCTATGTCTGAGTAACTGGGTATGTTCTTGGATATGTAAATCATTGGTTAGTTAGATAAAGGTTGTGGTCTGAGTTTGACACAAAAAGAACGGGGGTTGTCTAAAAAGCGATAAAAAATTTTCACTTCGTAGAGATGCATGTCATAACAATTAAATGAAGGCTAGAGAGGACTTGGTCAGAGGTATGGTAGCTTAAAAAAATTGCAACAAAGTCCATCATTGACCTGAGTTCAACTACTTTACCGACGTCCACTTTTAAAACAAATAAATACATACACGCACATACACACATACACACATACACACATACACACATACACACATACACACATACACACATACACACATACACATACACACATACACACATACACACATACACACATACACACATACGCACATACACACATACACACATAAACACACAGTATTGTTGAAATTATGGTTTACAATGATTACTGGATTTGATAGGTTTTACTCTATTTTCTTTATAAGGATATACTTTTTACCGGAAACAAAATAACTTCTTCAAAAGATCTCGCTCACTAGAATGACAGATAGTCAATCTCTTGCTCCTCTCTCCGGAAAAGTGACATAAGATTTGAGCCAAGTCAAAGCCGACTTTCAAAAATTATCGAAGTCATTTTCCATGGGTCCAATGTTCACGATATTGATCAGTCGTAACATGAAGTCATATAAATCGTCATAAGAATCCATGTTTGTTTCTCCTTTGCAGCTCATGCACATATTTGAAATAATTACATCAAATGTTTTTGTGTCATTTAATTGATCAACCTAGTAATCGTTAGACACGCTAGGAATAAAATCGAGTAGAAAAACAGGCACCTTGCGTACATATCTTATCAAATTGAAAAGAACAAAAATCGTTCTGTAGTATTTTACGCAATATTTGATTACATTTGATGGCAAGCATTGTACAATTTAACTTTCAGATTTGTTTTAAGCAGTTCGATACAGTAGTGAAATAGTTTCTGTAATTACATTTACCAATGAAATTTAATTCGTGCGTAGAAACCACCTGTCCCTGAATATTCTATTAGCAATACTGTGTGCAGATGTACATTTTGGTTCCATTTCCATTTGGCATAGTCTCGCTGAGTACAACTTGCCATAAGAGATGCATTTTAGGCTTATGGAAAATGTATTCCAAAGACCAGACCAAGAAACAAAATGTCAAACAACAGTTTTGACAGAGCACACAAAAAACAGTAGTAAATAGACACCTCTTTGCTTACAAGTCTAGTTTATATCAGGAATACACGATTGCTTTGTTAACTGTCATTCACGGTACTAAGGGTAGCGTTTTCTGCACGAGGGTTTGACGAACAATAATTCTTTTCAAACTGAGCCATCCAAAATTGAGATTGTTAGGGCAGCAGGGTGCATAGCGAGTTGTTTGCTTATTATACTTCTTAGATTGGGTGAAGTAATGGGGGCAGTGCACATCAAGAGAACAGTTCCACTTGCTTAATTTATTAACATTTTAGCTTGCTTGCTGTCGTGTGTTAGCAAGACCATAAATCTCTTGCTGCAATTGTTGCTGAAAATGTGATCTTTAGGTGATCTTTTAATTGTATTTTTATACTAAATCAAAGTCTGGTGCCAAGGGGTCAAAATAGTGTAGATATTTACACATCGATTTTCTTAGAACTCCGGTCTCCGAACACGTATTGAAGTGATCTCTTATTTACGCAAATAACATATTTGACTGTCCGTCATACAGAAAACTGCATTGTACTGTTAGCCTAGCAATCTCTCATTGTACCTCCTGATGAGCAGAGAGGTATAAGCTCTGCTCGAGAGCAGGACGGCAAAAATTTGGTGTAAAGACTGTTAGCCTAGCTCCTCATTGGGATTGTATCCGTTGCTTTGTGTTACTTCCTTCTGTCTTTACAATCATGTAGGTTTCATATTTCATTATCTACTTAGTAGAAACATAAATAAAAAATATCTGCGGCTGGCAACCTTAACTTTTAATTGTCCAGGTACTATGAAGTATAAACAAAATGAAAAACAAATGAAAGAGTGCAACGCGTTTACTTTATTCATAATTGGAGGTGGGAGACAAGTTATTGTTCAGAAAACATCCCCGTCTTGGTATTTATTATATATCATAAGAAATGCAAAGATTGATATTTCTTATTGCCTGGCTGTGCCTTATGCTGAATTACAAGCTTATGTCAACAACTCCATAAAAATGTACCAGCAAAGATTTTATAAAATATGTTGTAAAATCTGTGGTGTAAACTTAAACATTTTAAAGAGTTTTGGAGTTGTGTATTATTTACAATGTACTGTTAGCTGCTATTCATTCATTATGGATAAGGATGAATAGGGAGACGTGGGGGGACATGTCCCCCATCCCTCCCTGGAAACTCGATTACGTTTCATTCTCAAACGTTGCGTTTAGCATCACCACCACCACCACCACGATCATCATCATCATCATCATCATCATCATCATCATCATCATCACTTTACAAGGAGCAGTCGTGTCAACTTCATCGAGATTCAACCAGATGTAACGATCCTACGCCATTCTTGTCTAGACCACCGTCCTCAGCCTGCTTTGTAATTTACATTGTTCGAGAAACCAGTCATTGACTTTCTCTTTTTCTTTCCATAGGTAGATGCTAAGGAGATCTTCCCTAAGTCAATTTGCGGTAAAACGCATCCAAACTTTGTAAGCTTCTACTTCTATCAAACAGGTTAGGTTAAAGCAGACTTATTTTTCTCATGTTTCAGATTTCAGATAAAATGTAAATTGTGCAGTATGATTTGTCGATTATACATAGTAATATTGGGTTTACGAAGTTTAACTTCAAAATTAAAAGCAAGGTAAGCAAATTTCTATTTTGTTCGAAAAATGCATTCTAACTGCTCAAAAAATGCATTTTAGTTGCTCCAAAAATGCATTCTAATTGCTCAAAAATGCATTTTAATCGCTCAAAAGATGCATTTTAAATGCTCAAAAATGAATTTTGATCGCTCAAAAAACCATATGGCATCCTTTACTTACGCTAACATCTCCTCTAATTGTGCCTCATGCGCATGCTCTCCCAAAGAGATGAATTCGATATCTCTTTCTGACGACGAAGGAAAGTAAGAAGCCACGTCGATTGACTGGCACCAACAAAAGGAAACACGGGCATTCTAAATTTTGAGAAAAAACTAACAAATTAATCTTAGTTCTGTATGGGTTTTTTCATCGTGTCACATACAAACACTTTACGTGATAACTAAACAGGTATAAAAGTACATTTGGTGAATTACAAATTTTAAATGTATCAGCTTAATATGATCGTTATAAAATATAACAAAAAACGTATAATGTTATACAAATGACTTAATATAGTCCATACAGATTACTGCAATTAATAATATCCAGTTTAAGACTGAATGATAAACAAAACAAAATTACATGCTATTCAAGACGGAACACTGACAAGGTCATTCTTCACAAAGGCTTACAAAAACAACCCTAGCATTTATCACAGTTGCTTTTACTGATGAAGCGTTTTGTAGTCCCTTTCCCCTTCCATTTCTCATCGATTCCGAGTTACACAACTCCTTTAATTGGGTCATAAAACAGTCAATTCCATTCCTATTGCAATACTCAACACTTACGACTTGTTAACTACTTCAGAATTATTTACAATGAAAACAACGTTCAGAAAGTGAGGTTTCCCGATAAAAACGTACGTATATATAGTAGAAAGGAAAGATGTTTTCTAATATATAAACATGTAAGAGAAGCTTAATCTCTCCTCCGCTATCCAGCAACAAGGGAAGTTAGGGCTGAGATTGTAACACGTAATGTTTGCCTCGATAAGGAATAACACGCTTCTTTTAGAAGTGGCAAATAAAACCACTTCGGCCAGGTGAGAAGTTCAAGTGACTCTTCGACATTCCTTTGTCCGAGTTGATACCCTACGACCTAAGCTGTGTTCACCCTGACGGTGACACAGTCGCTATACAGACTATCAATCCTGTTGAGAATCGACATTCATTGCTACGCAAGATAGGAGACCAGCCTACTTGCGCAGTGTGTCTAAATCATGGAAGAACTGTTATCTTACCTATAATCCAGTCCGAAGCACATTGAAAGCTGAAAAAAGTATGAAATGACAAGTTCTGAAAGACGTTTCTATGCTGCTCGTATCTTCTTCAAAAATTACTTTTTTAAGTCATCTCTTCTCGATTCTACTTGAGTCAATTTGTTGAAAACAACGCGTTCTTAGACAAGGAAGAATCTATGAACTTAATTGCCTAGCAACAACTGTCTGTGGTGCTGTCTTTACATTATATATAGCACAGTAGCAGCCATAAGTACCCCTTTGCAAGCAACGTCATCAGCCCACGTTAAATAAAAACAGAACCTGCATATGAATTGCAGCAAAAAACGATGCCTTAAATAAGTTACAAATTCTAATGATTTCAGAATTTTGTTGTTCTTCTTAATAAGATGTTGTATTGTCCCCTGTGTTTCATATCCTTGATTCCACTTTCTGTTGCATACCTAAAGTTGATAAAAAAAGTAATTGTCGAAATTAACTGCTTATTTGATGAAAGCATGAAAAATATTCAAAGCATACTTGACTTGAAAATTTACAATGCATCTGCAATGGCTGACATTTGAAAGAGAAGAGCCATCATTGTCACCTTGAAGACGAGGCTTGGCTTGTTCTCTTATATACCACAACATATATTTATATATCATATGAGATGACGAGGAGGGACTCGTAAACACTGATCTCTAAAAAACACTGGATCGAGCATCTTCCTTCTGAAAGTGTGGTCATTCGCTGGACGCCATTTCAGTCCCCATCACACAAAGCTTTTTAACAATGTTATGCAACATGGCGGACTTTCCCGCGCTATTTTATCTAATGGGGGCCAGTACTCGTGACTACACTTTTTCGTAATTGGAAACAATGCGAAGCTCGATTCAGTCTTTTTTAGAGATCAGTGCTCGTAAAGCATCAGCGACCTCGAGATCTGGCGTTACAAAAGTCATTCAATGCGAGACTAACTGAGTGGCATAGGACACCGGTTAAAGACTGTACTGTATCCTAGGCAGACTTTGTGTGTATCATCGGTAGTTTCCTATTTTCCTCTGTGCATAATACAGTACCTTGCTATAGCACGTCTGTTATTGTACAAAAAATAGCATAATAGCAAAGATTCAATCAGCGATGTTTTTAGATTGCCTGTAAAAAGTCATGTCTCAACTGTATATTCATATTCACTAATACTATCAAACTTCCTGATACGTTAACCCATGTTGCAATTAACTTGTCCGGTAGCAAGATACTGTAAAACCGGCTGGATTGGAAATATTTCTTTCGCACGTTCACTTGTGTTTTTAACCATTTACCGGAGAGAGAGCTTCATCCGTGTAGACTTTCCATCAAAAATATTGCATAATAAGTAACTTGGGTAAAATCAAGTTTCCGAATATTGCGTAAAATGTCATTAGTTAAGGGGTGACGGCAAGTTGGTGTCCAAGGAATATACCTCCAAGAAGGCCGCAGAATGGAAAGGCCGAGAGGGATTTGTTGAAACTGTCAAGAGTGGAACAGCACAAACATTTTGACACTTTTTTTAAAATATTCCACAGGTCTTCAAAAGGATGTCAAATCTCTTTTAAAAGATGCCAGTGCTCTAGAACCATAGGCGAAATGCATGTAGAAAGGTGCAAGAGGTCTTTACAAAAATGCCGGAAGACAGTAAAATAATGCCAGAGCTCTTTAGACGGGTCAAAGAACAGAGAAAAGCAATGGTTTCCTTTGGTTCCCTTTTGAGGTGAAAAGATAATAGGCCTGACTAATATGGAATGAGAAGGAGGAAAAGAGACTTTAAAACACTCTACCTTATGATTTAACGTATGGTGGAGGTAAATCTTGTGCTGCAACTTTCGTAGTGCTGTTCATTGGGTATCCATTCACTTCTTTCAATTGTTTCTTGGTCTTCATGAGCAGAATCACGAGGACAACAGTTGCAATTACAAAGACGGCAAGCAATCCACCAAGCATGCCATACCATGCCTCTGGAGGTTCTAAAATAAACATAAACAATAATATATATATATGTTTGAAAATGTATATATAGAATTATTGAAAGCATGGCTAATTGTTGAATAACAAGTTTTCAGAAATTAACATCCTCGAATGCGGAGGGAACGTGATGAAGTCACAAATCAAAAGTTTTTGAAATTGTACAATCTCACTCCAGATATCTAAAAGTCTCCCAGGAATAGGCTATTTCTCAAAATACCAGACCTGTAATGTATATAGTGTTTAAACTACAGGCGTTTGAATCTCAAAAATCTCTGGTCAAAACTCTGTTGATATTCCTTGGTTCCTTAAGTCAGGAACCAGCATTAAACAATAGAGTTTTGTTAGAGAAATTCAATACTTTGAAACCTGATATCTCGGTGTTGGAAAAGGGCATCACTCTCAATTTTGGCCATTGACGTTCTCACTAATAGGGTAACATGAAAATTGAGTTTTCCCCAGTAATTAAAAAATGTTCAAAACTGTGACGTCATACTTTCCCATCGCGTTGAAGCTCACATTTTATACGAAAATAAAAGTCAGCGAATCTAATTCATTGTGGGGGGAAATATATAACACAGATTGCGCTGTTGATAAATACCTACATTCTTTAGTTAAACAGAAATTTTCATAAGATTTTAGCAAGCCAGATCTTAAACAGTTAATTTTTAGTAATAGTTAAACTATGAACAGTCGGGAACCAATAATTTTATGACTAAAAATGCACAAATTCATGATTTGGCATAGTTCTTTAGTCTTAGGGTTCTCAAGTCACACTCATCGCAGTAAATTGAAGTCGCTTGACACCAAAGTTGGTAATAAATATGCCTTATCCTACTCAGATACAACTATTGATTAAAAGAGGCTAGAAAAATAGCAGTAGTGTCTTCATTAATGTATCGAAATGTTGATAGATGTGCTCGATCCATTGCTCTCCAAATTATCCTAAATGAGTGATATCTTAGAACGAGTTAAACGTGCTCAAATCTCTGCCTACTACATTCTCGTCACATTATCCTAACTGACTGATATCTTAGAGCGATCCAAACACGCTCGGATCTCTGCCTACTACATTCTCGTCACATTATCCTAACTGAAATATCCATGAACGAGTTAAACACGCTCGGGTCTCTGCCTACTTCATTATCGTGTCTTAAAATAGATGATCATTAGAAGGAGGTTATTTGATGTGTGACTACTGTCACGACATTCAATCAATCGGATTATAAATAGTTTGTGGAAAGGGAAAATGTATACCAGCTATAATTGCTCGGTCTAAAATACACTGCTTATGGTTTCGTGTGTATACAAACAAACTTTCAGGAATACAATACATTGTTTGGATTTATTCATTAATCTCATGTTGGTGTTGTTCTGATTTTGTTTATGGAATGATGATTCATTCCATGTTCCTGCTATCCCCTTAACAATGTTGCTTCATCAGGACTTTTATTCTCCCGAGACCGATTTGCACAGAGATCTATGGTTGTCTACTGAAGTGTGTGGCCAGGTTGCCTGAAAAGCTGTCTTTGGGAACCAGTAATCCGGGCTTGACCTCAGCTCTGTAAAGATTTTACTCTTTTCTTCACATCAGTTACAGGGCCCCACCAAGTTCATGTGATGCACAATGTGAAGAAGGAAACTGTAGAAGGCCGTTGGATGTACTGTACCTGTGTTTGCCAACAATTTGGATTAAGGCATGAACAGTACAAGTAACTGTGGTCTCCTCAGCCATGTCCACAATATCTCACTGTGAACATTTCCTCGCCTTCTCGAATACCTCTTACATCGATATAGACGTGGGAGTCAATTACCATGCAAGGAGTTCTCTTAAGACTAATATCGATGTAAGAGCTATTTGATAAGGCGAGCAAATGTTCACAGTCAGTTTCTGTCACCAAGTTATACAACGATTGTCAGATCAGTGATTTTTACTTGGGACCATGGGTCTCACAAGTATGCTCTCTGCCCTGGGACTCCTCTCTCCGGAAATAAAACCTTCACTTTCTAGGGTAATTAATAATGCAGTCAATCAAACCAATTTCAACGAAAGTTAAAACTGCAGTAGTCTCTACGCATTAACTGTGCACTTTCTTACGCCTACTTTCCTATTTGTGTTATAGTACTCAAGGCTCTACGCTTAATTTCAGGATTCAAGAAATAATATAACGCTTTCGAGACGATTCCTGATCAGTCTAGGATTTATCTCCAATGAATTACGATGTGTCAAAAACTACAATCATACCTCCTTCTGACTCTGGCTCCTTCTTTGGTTCTCTCTCAGGTTCTGTGGTCGGTTCCCTTCTTGGCTCCGTTGTCGGTTCTCTCGTTGGAGTTTTATACATACAAGGACAACAACCTGTAAAGTAAGATCAATAAAATAGATCAAGGCATAATCAAATAGAATTTAACCAAAGAATTGTAGTGCATGCTATCAATAAATCACTGATTACTCTACACAACAGCTGAGCAGAATCAGTATGCAGCCTCTGGCATTAACTATTACTATATTTTAACACAAGAAATGTATGCGCAGACAATTTTGTGTTCAGAATTTAATTTGTAGCACATCGAGTTTAAGTGCAGAATAATGAACTCGAATTGATGCACTTTTAGATTCGAGAACGTATTACAACATGCATAGACCAAAATAAGCTGCGTTAACTTTCAGGATGTCAGTACAGGTGCTACTCACTTTGATCTAGCTTGAATCATAAAAGTTACTTGAGGATAAAATATGGTTTACAAGATAAAGTACCAAATTATTCCCGGGCTTCCCTTTTTTCTTCCTTTAAAGCACATTACTTCGCCACTTGCATCCATCCCCTTTAAGATGCCTAAGAGCCAAAAATAATCACAGTACAGAGAAGAATTGGTGTTCAGATCCCCTTTTGATCCCTAGAAAGTTTGATCCCGCTTTGTGTCACTAAAGGTGCATGAGGAGATTATCTCAAGAGGGGAAGGCTCATTCGACTTTTGCCCGATGAGTAGTTGGATTCTTCGAAAAGTAATGAAAAACCTTGTCGTAGTCTGTAAGATTGCTGCTTTCTAATTAGAGAACATAACTAAAAATATAGAGACAACACTTGAAGGTAAACTTTATGACACTGTGTCTCTACATCTACATCTATGCTATATTTCTATAGTTTAACCTCCGCCCTGCTGCTGGAAAATTATCGTTTTGCCGAATTTTGAGGTGACTGCAGACCCCAGTCTTAATCTCATACTCTTATGAATATGGGCTTATCTTCCAAATAGGTAAATATCGGTGCTCAATATTTCTACAAATTAAGTGGCTGTTAAAGGGAAGAATTATTTAATTCCTTCCATCAGTCTTGGGATGAACGGTATACTACCAAATGAATGTAAAAATTTATGTTTGCTACTCACTCTTTGAGGGCTTCGGCATTGTACTTGATGATCCTAAAAGGACATGAATTTAAAAAGTAATTAGTAGTGTACCTTCTCAAATAAGTATGCGCCCACTGCATAAAAAGAACAAACGTATAATGAAAGACTTATATTTATAATATAGACGAAAGGTGGAAGGATGCAGGACGTTTAACGAACAGACAGTATAAAATAATACCTAAGAAAATAGAGATGACAGGAAGTAACTATATTTTAAAAACCGAATATTTAAAAAGTATGATACGGTCACGAGCTAATTATTGTATACAGAGATGTACAGTCTTTTTTTTTCGAGGGTTTCAGAAGTTTGAGATAGCTACGTTTGGTAGCTCTGTTAGATAGTCGTAATTGTTTCGTTGCAGATGTTTGACGGACAAAAAGAGTCGCCCTATTGATTAAAGTCCAGCTCAGACTAAAACGATATCTTTTTTTTGCTCCAAAGAGGCACCTTACACTTTGTGCCGCTTTCAGTCTGACGCTTTACCCTCTCCTCTCTCCACCAAAGAGTACAAAGCATTCCTATACAACTCTGTATTAAGATTATTGTTTAATCAGAAATGCTGAGTCATTTCCTGGTATTCAAGGATAGGGGGCTTAGTCCGTGTCATTGGCATTACCTCCCGGAGAATCGCTACAACATCACATTTCCAAAAGTAAACGTAGCACCAGGGTGAGCATCTATGGGTGTCAGAAAATGTGAAATCAAAGCTAAAAGAAATTGATCTCCTCACTACCTGAATTTTATCGGTGAGGGATATATTGCAACCTAAGAGGACACTCTTGGGCCATATTATTGCTTTTAGCCGTGTGCTGAACGGAGGGTGATAGTATTCTCGAAAGGAACATAGTACAGTCGCTCATTTTACGCATGAAAACTTTTTGGCAGACAAGAAATGTTGTGTAGGAGATGATTTAACTTAACTTAAATCTCTTAAGAACAGAGAATCATTAGTTATATAGTAATTGAATTTGTTCTTTGAATAAATGGATTCTGATGGTCCCGCGGTTCTAAAGCTTCTTCCACATTTCTGGTAAATGCATAAGCATATTTTTTCTTTCAATCAAGTAACACAAGCAAGAAGTTGAAAGTGGTGAGTATTTTTTAACATGGGAAACGGTTTTATAGAACAGCCATCAACCTTAGCTCTTTAATGACAGGAAACACTACACGAATCACCTCCACAATCGTGCATTTCTGACGTCTACATTGAAAATTTGAGGGAAAACTTCCCTGTGCGTCTATGGTCAACGATTTTATCCCTAGCCACTTTTTGATTCTTGATACCCAGATATTCTTGATTTAAAGAACAAGGACATCTAATGAATAAAAATGTGTAGCTGAACCATGAAAATGCAAACCGTTAATCAGTCCGTTTTGCAGGAGTCTTAACTTATATAGGCTGTTCTATAAAACTGTTCTATAAAATCTTGTTCAAGGACGAAGCAACTTCTAGGAGCGGAATTACTTTTCTCCATTGGATGACAATCTATTAATTCTTGCAATTCTCTCTCTGCCCTATCTCTCGAAACAGTTTTTCTGCTTCACGAGAGCAGATAACAGAGCACAGTACCTCCGGGACCCCGGCAGGCAAGCTCAGGGTAGGTTCGAACTCACGACCCTCGGACTTTGAGTCTCACACTCTACTACTATGCCTCTACTGTGAATGGTCTGGTAATATCTGCAATGAATGTATTAATTATCATCTACGTATTCTTGTATAACTTGGTTCATCTGCTCATAAAATGCGCTATCTAAGTTTAGGATCTTGTGTAAATCTCTTGGTGTTGTCGAAAGATGCTTAAATCTAGTCACAGACCAAACTATAATTTTTCTGAAAAGCTGGAGTTAACTGCTACTGGCTTTAAGAAAATTGAAGATACAATTTTCTGAAAACGTGTCCAACAGAAACTGAATTTTTGAACTGACCAGATACCACGGGCTCGCCAATTTAGTAACGTAGATTTCCACTCTAGAGTGAACCCTTACATAATGTAACGGTGATACCTTCTTTGTGAAGTAGTTTTGGGACTACTTTTGCTCTGTATTCCAAGTAGATCGACCTATTCCAACATAAACTCTGTCCCCCTGTCCTACGACGCCTAACTATTCTTTCGTGTTATTAGATGAAAAGTTTATTGGGTGAGGTCTCTAGTTCTCAGCCCCTTTGAAAACAGCACCGTTTTACTAGTAAGAGACCTCACCTTACAAGAAAACAAAAGGTTGAGGCTTTCTTAGGATCAGAAAGATATCTACTACTGATGATGGCCGTGTTAAGTGGTTTCCAGTTCCTTATCTAACGAGGACAAAATTACTGTACAGTTCTTCCATCGCCACCAGACAACGTGCGGAAAACTAACAAGAAAATTTCCAGTGATTTTTTTTTCAGGCCTTTATTTATCTGTCTAATAAAAACTCAAAATTCTCATACGTATCTTGAGTCATATCCTATAATCAAACATTGGTTTCATATTATCACTCCCTTGAGTCATTCAGAAGGTATATTTAGACTTGGCATGATCTATAGCAAGAAAAAAAGGCTACAAGTTAAGCTAAAGATTCCCATTTTTGCTTTCTCGTCGCAACTGTTGTACTGGCCAGGATATTTGTACTTCCACATCCATTTCATATCTTGCAGTTTATGTTTTCTCTAATATAAAAAGTCATTTATTACTACGGTTTCCAAACTATGCTTTTAAGTCTGACAGTCTGATTATCGTTATACCAAAATTCAACAGCAGGCCTGTACCTCAGCTCATCCGATGGGGAGGTGATTATGTTGAACCATAAAGTAAGCGCATAAGAGAGTTTGAGAAGCCTGTTTGTCCGCTGTAGAGCGATTAGGCAAATTTAAAGAACACTGTGCTTGGTTCAGTAGTACATATACATAGTGCTGTTAAATGGCACAACAACGTGTCCCAGAAAGATTTGATAACGATGTTGTAGAACTATTAGAG
>JAAAKL020005579.1:0-19107 GCA_010016065.2 Carybdea cf. marsupialis auct. non (Linnaeus, 1758)
ATATAGGTCCACGTGGCAGGGATTTATTTCATTGATATTGATGGGGGATGATCTCCACTTGCATTTTAACTGACTGACGAAGTCTATTAAACTTGAATTAAATTAAACACGTCTCCTTTTTGCCCCCAAAAGAATATATGATATATATCTTAATAAAGAATACAGGTTACTATTTTATTGGCGTATCTTATATTGTATTCACAAATACTAGTACTGAATGCAGATAGATTCTTGGCATTTCATCCAAAAGACATGGAAGGACTGCCATCCTGCCTATCATGCTGTGCACAGACCATTGAACAGCATGGATCCCGTTATTGAATCCTGGTGGTAACATTTTCACTTCCTCTGGAATCTCCTTAACTTGATAAATTTTCAATCCTCTCTTCTCGATTCTACTGCCATAAGATGGCATTAAATTGTATGAAACTTCAAAATGCCTCGATGTGAACTCACTAGCTCTCAATTAACAAAACCTTTATAAGTATGTGTATTCTAACTGGGCTACATTAGTGAATCAAATATTGGCCTAAGCCTTCTCCAAGAATCAGTTCATTAATAGACCGTTATTGGAGGACATCCCTTGCTTATTTTTTATCCATCCACAATATATAACTTTATATATCCATATTGCATATGACGATTCCAACACGAGTGCAACTGTTTCCTTTTTATTTGTCAAGAAGGAGATATAGGATCGTTACTGACGGGAGTCAATATGACAATTTAGCTAAAAGTATACGAGGGTTGGCTTTTTAACATTACTTCGACTAATACTACCTGATCGACGATGTGAACTGACCCCCGTCAACTAAAACAAGATCTGATCATGTTTTCAGTTTAAGTTGATGAAGGGCAGTCAAATGGTAACAAATTAATAGGTAGGCCTTGTCTCTAAGAACCGTCCTCAAGTGGGCCTACTCTGATTCTAGCTATTGGCCGTCCGTGAAGTCAATTATAAGACCTATTACTATATTATCTTGTTAAGCTAACAAAAGTTAAAAATTGAACCAAACAACTCACATCGATCCCCAATAATACAACCTTGTCTCTACTGATATTTATTAAAAGAGGACCCCACAGATCCACCGATTGATAACTATATTCATTGACAGCAGGAAAAGTTTACTAATCGTTTCTCTGAATTCCTCGAATATTACCTGAGACTTGATATTCCTCGATCCGCATCATTACGGAGTATTTTCGTTGCCAATACGAGGCTTCCTAAATGGTCCGCAAAATATTTTATGTCCGGTTGTGTCCGGCTGGCTAGAGAAGGTCAGAGGGAGCCCCAAAGGATCCAAGGGTTACGAAGATGTCATGAAATGATGTGACTGAAAGTATGTGATAACGGCAAAAAATAGTAAGCAAGATATTCGCTATTCTGTAGTGATAGGGTTACAATCCGATGTTTTCGGGGGCGGGGGGTATTGGGACGAGACTTTTCTCGAAAAATTTTGGATTTACCCGAGGTGCTTGATTATTGACTTCTTATCAGAAAACATTGCAAAGAACATCGAAAAATTCACAGTGCTTTATAACATTACTTCTTTCTTCTTTTACATTGGTAGCCAGAGTTTTTTTCAATCTTTTCAATTTTTTCTCACTTTTCCCAAAAAAAACAAACTGGTGATTTCCCGGGAGAGTTAGGTTAGTTAGGTTGTAAGTGGTCGCTCTCCAGATTAATTCCATCAAAATAAGACCTATAAATGCCTTTCGGTTTACACCATTATCTCACTGAAAAAGTCTTCAAAATGAGTTGCCCAATAACTAATTCTCTCTACAATAGAGTGAGTAATAGAATGAATAAGAAAATTTGACATGAAGTATAAAATATGCTACGTCAATGGAGAAAACACAGAGAAAACATGGATATCTCACATGTGATTTCATAAAGTTCCTTTGGTACATGCTTTATGTTAGGGGTTCTATTTGATATTAATTCATTGCAAATCAGATAGCGTCGGTCTTAAAAGTTTTGATTGTCGGTCCGTTAGTTTTCTCGTCTTGGTTAAAATGGAATTTTGGGGCGTGAAAAACCCCAAATTATATCATTGCGGATATTTTGTTACTGGATAGTCTATATAAATGCTTTTTCACCGACCTTTGTAATGGTGGAAGTAATGTTTCAGCATTAGATATAATTGCAAGAGATTTTACAGACTGAAGAAGGGAAATATTGTACCCTCACTCCGTTACCAAAACTCAAAGTCATTTATCATAAATTTGCGATAGAGTTGAAAACTACTTTTTTAATTGTATGATGCCTTAATGAGCTCTTGTACGTACATAATAAAAATCCTTTCACCAGGAATAAAGAATGGTAAAATTACCCCCATTGGATAGTGCTTCCTGCAGTTTGCACAACAGAAGCCGGAAGTGGTCTTTTTGCATAACCTCTCTTTCATGTTCCCTTTGAGCGGCATTTGTCCATCTGATCAAGTGAACACCCCACTGAAAGTCAACAGAATTTTGTGGTGAGTGTGTATATTTATATAAGTGAGACAGAAATCATCGCTTTTGCACAACATCGACATTTAACCGCTTGTTAGCCAATCTGTGTCTTCCAGTTATAAGTAGAGAATTGAAGCTTCTCTTAAATCTTTGTAAACAATCATAGAGTTAACGCAACACTTAACACCACGGCTACCGCGATAGCGGTGGCTTGTCGGGACAAGTGCCTTGTTATAGAGAGAAAGTGTGATTTTAGGGTTTGCTTTATCAAGCTCAGGGTTATGGTGACCGAACTCGTGAGTGATTTCAAGTTTTTGTAAATCTCTTGTCAATAAAACTCATCTCAGATTAAATGACGGAAACGTACCGGTACCTTACCAACTGTTGATGTTGTCAACTACCGTATTACTGCATAGGCCTAATCAGATTGGAGTTTTTGTGATATGCATTGCAGCAACTTAGGTACACTCAAAAAATATCATAAATGATTCATCGTAAATTCTTTTCCTTGTGGGACAACAAGTGCAATAGCTAAACGAAGTCTGTCACGAGAAGATGAAACACAGCGGGTATGTAAACAAAGGAGAATAAAGCTATATCGCCTTAACTGTACCGGCACATGTAAACTAAATAAATAAATGTTATCTAGACTAGTTTGATACACTGTGGGCCTTGTGTACTTTCCGGCATCAGCTATTCGCCCTTTTAGTCACACACCAGCCACTTTCCAATTTCTTGTTTCAACTATTTCATGCAATGCCAGCCACAGGTAAATTTTGTATTGAAACACACCCATTCAACTATAGATTACTGCATTTATACTATCTTCGTCTGTGCTATGTTTTCAGAACACTAGAGCTATTTTTGGAGCCTTCAAATTTACTTGTATACCAATTTCGTGTATATAAATTAGAGGACCTTACAATTTCCATGATATCCTTCATTTACATCAATTTTATGCGGAGTTGTCAAAAGCTAGAGAGAGACAGGGTAACTGTGCATGTGTTTTAGGCTCTGTTTTCTCTTTTACATTTCTTTTTAAGTTACTATAACTGCAGGGTTTTTTTGTATACAAACTGATGGATGTCTATGTTCTTATAGGTGAAGAAGTGATCTATATCTCAGAGAACAAGATGGTGAGCCAGTCTAAGTGATTTTTACAATTAGATTTATTGCCTTTACCAACAATCTTTGTTCCATATATAAATTGCACTAGATAAGTAATGTACAATCTCTGGGACAATGTATACAATTCCCAAACTGTTTGGTCAGTAAATTGAGACCCCACCCAATTATCTTTACTCAGGCAGTCACACAAGCAGTCTTGAACTACATAGATAGAACTCAATAAACATGAAGTGTTTAAGCACTAAGCCATAGGAGCCCATATCAGTGAGACTTTATATTCCAATTCAAGAGTGGATGAGATGTATTTTACTTAAATTGTAAGAAAAGGCACAACCAATAGGCATTTATCCATCTAGAACTCTTATTAGTGTTCCTCTGGCAGTAGTATATATCTTGTACAAATCTATTTGTACAAAGCGTAAACTACTCACTGTCAAAAGTCTGTCCTTTTAAGTGCTTGAAACAGCAATCCTGCAACTTTTGAACCTCACCGTACTTGTAAATCTGTTTTTGTCTTGACAAGGCTTGTATTGTAGGATATACAATAAAGTTCCAATCCAACATCTTTCAGCAATTATGCAGGCACAACATTATGGACTGAGAAGTGCACTTGAGCAAAGTGGAATTAAATATTTAGTGTAATTGAATGTTAGGATTTTTGTGATTATAAGGTTTACACCGATGGTGATGCTGATTACATAATCCTGTTCAGATGTTTATTTTGATGTGGTCTGATGAACAATATTTGATAGGGACAAAAACTTGTAACAGCAGTAGCTCACCTTTCCTATTTACTATAGCTTCTTAGTATTCACTACTATGTTGTTGTATTAACTACTTAAATATTTGCCCCATTTGTACTGGTTTGAACACATCTTTCATCTCAGAGTGCTCCAGAAGTATGTGATATTGCAGATGGTGTAAGGGACAGATTGGAAAAGTTTCGGAAAAGAAAAGAGAAAACAGTTGCAGCAATCATATGTAGGGGACAGTTTGATTCTTTTTGTCCATGTCAGTTTGCACTGTATACCTCAATATGTACTCCTAGCTGATTAAATTGGATTTTTAAATGTTAAATACGTTCGTCCATGCTTGTGTTGTAGTGCAGGCAGTCTCTTCTGCCATGTGTCAACAAGCCCACCATCTAAATGTTTGATTTGTCACCTTAACGAAGCTGCCAAGTCACCTTATTTTGCCTGTCCTGAAGTCAAAAACCTAAATGCTCATTCTGAAAGGACCTGTTCCTACATGTTACATGTTCCATTATGTTACACTATATCCATGCCTGAGTATCTGTGCGTGCCATAGTACCTGTACAGTGCTTAGCATCTCAGTTTGCTACAGTATATGGGCCTGCCAGCATCTCTGCATGCCTCAGCAGCTGTGCATGCAACTTGATCTGTGCATGCCATTTTAACTGTGCATACCATTTTAACTGTGCATACCACAGTGTTTGTGCATGTACCAGTTTCAGTGCATACCAGTGTTTGTGCATGCCACAGTGTTTGTGTATGCCACAGTGTCAGTACATACTATGGTCTTATTATTTACTATGATTTCAATGCATGTCATGGTGACTGTGCATATGATGGTACCTGTGCATGCCACATCAGTGTACACACATTTGGTATACATATTATTCAGTCACAAATTTACTTTGTATTGAGAGGGGGAGATTTAAAATAGTAAGATTGGAATCTGGTGGGTACAATTTTCTTGTGTTATTGTAGTATCTTCCCAAAACACTTCGTGTAAATAGAAATATGTACAATACTTCTAAACTAAGCCTCACCTATCTTATCTGATTCTAACTTTAGAGTTTTCATGTCTTTTGAAAGATTGTAACTGTTTCAAGAGCATCCATGAGAGGGTGGGGTTTTGGTATTACTAGGGCATTGATGTCAAAATGAAGTGTTAAATGATTTTGAATCCAATCACAAATCAGGGCCACCAGAGCTGGTGGGGTAGGCACAGGATTCACCCCACCACATGTTTACATTTAACAAAAAATTTTGGTCAATAACAAATCCCACTATGGGCATAACAGCCACAGATATTAAACCATGGAGATTCTAACAAATCTTATTCAGAATTGCTCCTGAATTCCATGTCAAAGTTTTGGCTAAAGATTGAATGAACTTGGTTTAAAAATTTATCACAAAGCATTTTAACCAATTGTTTTTCCCTAGTATAGTTTCACTATAGTATATTCATACCTAAGTCAAAAATTTTTAGCTCCCAGGGTATTTATACCATGTACCCTATGTACCATAACATCTGCTTCAGGCTCAAGGTGCACAAAGCTATTTTTTGCTCCACCCCTGTCTAGAGACTTCCTGCAGCCCTGTAACTGCTTTACCAGGGCCATCTCAGAGATGTATGCATACTCAAAAGAGATCCTCAGATGGAGGTAAATAGCATTTCTTGGCTCAGTGATTTCTTTTTAGGGGATCCAAAGTCCAACTTGTGGGGTGGGGCAAAAATTTGACAGAATTTTGGAAACATTTACAAATTCCTGTGCCAGGACATTGGGTCAAGCTCAATATATGAAGAACTCAGTACCAAGGGTATTTAATAGTCCTCAGAAATAGATTTATACTGTCTTGGTTATGTTTTATAATCCGCCTCATTCTTCATAATTTGCATTTACCATTCTTTACAATTTCAGTGAAAGTAAATAAAGAGGCTTTACTTGTTGAAATAGAGGAAGAATATGAGGTAAGTCAATTTTTTGCACTTTTGACTACCAGGTTTTTCAGTTTGCAATGCAGAGGGCCACAGGCCTTTGAACTATCCATTCCACCACAGAAGGCAGAAAGTTTGGAAGACTTCACAATACTATATTACCCTACTCTATCAGTGCCTAGCTTTGGGGATATGCTCCATTCTCTTATAAGGATGGCTGTTATAAAGTGCTACCTGTCAAAGGATAAATCTGGTATCAATTTGACAACTTTGCGAGCAAGGCAATTTATAGGTGGCTTATTGCAATCTTATATTTTGATACAAATCTGTAGGTGTTTGATTAAATCCATGTTAGTACCAAGAAGTTGAGAATGTCTGGATGTGAAAGAAGGTCAAAGTGCGAAGGGCCAGAATTTTTTTAGTAAGCATATTCTTAATTTGATAAGTTCGATTTAGAATCAAAACTTTGCTGTGCTTTTATTGCACATATTCTGAATTTTGTAAGCTTGGTTGGGAATCATGATTTTGCTGTGGTGCAAGAATTTGGTTTGTTTAGCATATTCTAAATTTTGTAAGTTTGGTTTGAAATTGGAATTTGGCTGTGCACAAATACCACCAACTTCGGTAATGATTTTTCTTGTTCTCTTTCTAAACATCTTATGATTTGTAATAAAGAACAACATGTTATATTTTGAACTGTGAGGATCATTTTTGTGTCACAGTAAGGAAGAAATCGTAAAGTTTTTAGTGGTTGTGAGAGTAGTATGGTCTTGTTAGGTTGATGCATTGTTTGCAAGGTTCCTTTTAGAACATTCATGGTAAATTGATTCTTGATATGCATAATAACACAGAATGTTGGTTGACTTATTCATAGGTGGTCCCATGATAATCTGTGATCGTGTAGCCTTAACATTGTATTATTGTATTAACTGCTCTGTTATCAACCATGAAGTTTTGGCCAGTTGGGTTTTTTTTGCTTAACCCGAAGTTTTGATGCCTTCATCTGTGTTAATGTGGACAGAAACAGTTTAATAGCTATTTTACTTTCATAAGCTTTCAAAAAGTTCAGGTAAGTTATGTAAAGTTTGTTGATTTCATGTCAAACTTTTGCACTGTTTTTGAGACTGCCCCCCATTCAAGTTTTAGATTCAACCCCTGACAGTGCGTTTTGATAGATTTTTCATATACTATGTAATATAAATTGTATCTAAATCTCACAGTGCTCCAAACAGTTATGTTGGCGGTAGTTTTATATGATAGGAGTTGGATTGTTGTGTTTATCATCAGGGCCTAAATACCGACGGTTGTAGTAGTCAGATGTACCTGAATTTATTACTGCATGCAGGTTAGGTAACGTTACTGAAGGATTTAAGAAGAAGTGTCCCTTATTACCTTTTTACAGGATATCTCAATTGATGATCTGAGGGAAGAGCTGCTTGCACATCAGCCAAGGTATGACTGTAAACATCAGCCTTTTTATTATCCAATACTCTCATGGTAAATGTTCATAACATATCTTGAGGTCAGTGTGACTTCTTCCCCATATTGTTAACATTGCTATGTTACTGCTATGGACGTAGAAGCTCACAAGGAAAGCAGCCTTACGGGTGTCATTTCATCAATGTGCCTACATTGGTAGTTTGCAGATTTGAATGAGCCTCTTCTCTCATACCAGTCTCATGGGATTGAGAAACTTAAGTTGGACTTCCAGGAACTGAATTGAAAAAGTCTGCCGACATATGGGCAACGTGTTTAGTGTATTGTTGGCTCGGTTCTATTTATGCTCTTTTTCGGTTGTGTGAACAGGCTACTTGAACCGACCCAGGGTCCGGCACGGTTCATGGAACTTTCCAAAAGTGTAAAGAGAATATAGCATTGATATGGAGCACCTATACAAGACTTTCGTTAACAAGACTTTCGTTAACAAGACTTTCGTTAACAAGACTTTCGTCAACCAGACTTTCGTTAACCAGACACCAAGCACATCACGGCACTGATGGCTGACTGGACAATTTGGATAGAACGTTTTGTTAATGTTGGCCGACGCTGTTAGTTTTTAATATTTTCTTCACGGGAAACCAAGAAAGGAAAATTCCGAAAATCACACTACGTATATTGAAATAATCGGCTGTTTTTGTCGCTTCAGTGCCCGTTGTCCTAACATTCAAAATAAATATTTCTTCGTTGATCCTTTCGTCTTGCTGCAAATCTCAAAAGCGTAATCTTCTAAATCGTTTTAATATTAGCACTTAGGTGCAAACTTTGAAAAAGCATTGGACACATATTATTTTAAACTACGTTATTACTAGAGTTTCATTCTTAAGATACCACATTCTGAAAGTGATATAATGGCGGTGGCCTTACTGTACCTATTTGTTACAATAGCCGAGAATCGATGGTAACGCGCAGAACATAGAATAACAAGGGTAGGAACTGGTGTTTCTGTTATATGAGAGGTTTGTCTGAGTGGACTTCAATCGGCAGTGGCACAACTACGCACTGTAGTTGTAGCTTGATCAGATTGTAACTCTTATGATTTTCATTTGTAGATTTATTGTACTGAGTTATGTTTATCACCATGACGATGGAAGGATTTCGTATCCACTTTGTTTCCTCTTCTTCAGCCCACAAGGTAAGATTATTGCGAGATTTGATAACTCAAACCGAGGTCGCAAGTTAAGGGACTTAAGGACCGTGTAATTTCTCTATACCGTATTTAAGCACCCGGGCCCGGTTTCCTCTATCTTTAAGTGAGCATAAAAGTACCGAGGTGAGTACCTAAATAATTTAAGCGGGCACTATCTAAGTGAGCACTATCTAAGTGAGCACCATCTAAGTGAGCACTATCTAAGTGAGCACTATCTAAGTGAGCACCATCTAAGTGAGCACTATCTAAGTGAGCACCATCTAAGTGAGCACTATCTAAGTGAGCACTATCTAAGTGAGCACTATCTAAGTGAGCACCAAATCGAGTTTCTCGTTCGGTTACCTATCTCAAAGACAAAGAAAACGTGTTGTGAAGTATGCTGTATCGACCCCATGTCAACATTGATTATCCCTAGTGTACTTCGAAACTTTAACTCATTGATGTAATCTGTCATCCCCGTCAGCTTGACCCAAGAAGATATTTTATGCCTTGTTTTTGACTGATGAATAATAAAGCTTCGTGCTCGTATTTGAATCATAATAGATAGTACAGGTATAAATTTTTATTTGATTTCATTAAGTTGTTTATGTATATCATCATAGACAGCATATACTTCCCCTTCTCAAGGCAAGTTTTATTTCGTTACCACGACAAGATGGGCGATTTTCGGTGGGGGGAAACTGCAGTAAGTACTGGCATCTTTACATGTCAAAGCGCTCTGGCCTTCTGTGATACTTTCAAACATTTATGCCGTGGTTACCAACAGTACGTGTACAGTTTGTGCGATAACTGCGTGTACCTGTATTGTATCATGAACGGAAAGCAAACAGTCAGTTTATATATTTGTTGACCAGTACATTACAGCCATCCGTTTGGATGGAATAAGAGGGACGTTCACTCGTCAGTTTGAGATCATACCACCGGTGGTATTTATATACTGTGATCTCAATTGCATTGGATTATTTGAGCACGATTCAGAACAGGTTTCCTCTTAATTTGTCACAAAATAGGTCTGTATCATAATTGTAATGGTTTGGTTTTGATCTGAACGGCGTTCTGACTTAAAGATTCTTTTTCTTTACGTGGAAGGTCCTTCGGTTCGCCACTTTGTGCTATCTAAGTTACACCCGTGTATTGAAAAGACCTGCCCTACTTTTTGTCTTTTGAAATAACTTCTTTTATAAGAAAAGGTATTTGGCAAACTCGGGAAAAGTGAGCACGCTCAGTTGTGAATAGTTTTACAAAAGCTTAAAGGGATTTAGATTCGGGGGAAATAGTAAGACGTAATATTTCGGGGCAAATACTAAGACGTAATATTTCGGAGGAAATTCAGAGACGTAATATTTCGAAGGAAATAGTAAGACTTTCCCTAGGACGTTTTCGCTACAATACCAGTATTCATGATGTTTGTTGTGTATCTGTCATGCTTCCAGGATGCAAGACTGAGCTGCAGATTATGTATTCTGGATCTGCAATCAATGTGCAGCAAACCCTTAAATTAAGCAAGGTAATCGGTTTCATTCTGTTATGTTCCTGGATTGTAACCAACGGCAAATGCTTTTCACTTTTTCACATTTTGTTAGAGTACAGTTTTTCCTTGGTTTAATATAAAGACACCTTTCTTGTTTTCGTCATGTTGGGTATCAAATAAATTTTCAGGAGGCGTTTGCAGTAGGTGAGTAACTTCCAGCGTGAACAATCCTCAAAGATACTGATTCAAATCCGTTGGTGACCATGATGGGACTTCAGTGCTTCTTGTCGTTCTGTTTACTATTTTTCAACAATCTGCGTCGTCAATTTACAATTTACCATCCACCGCGTTTTTCATAAACATTTTTATCTATGTATACGAAAGTATAGTATTATTAATGGATTTGCATTGCAGCAATTGTTGAACCTTTTACAGTCAGCCGGCGTACTGGTTCATGCACGATCAATTTCCATGGTGTTGCTATTAAAGAAATTAAGCAACAACCTCAGATCTGTGGACTACATCAAGAGTACCCAATCTTTGTTGGGCCATCGGTAAAATGATGATCGCCGATATCGAGCCACACATCCACCGTAGCAAAAAATCTATCATCAAAAATCCTAATTTCCATGGCTTGATTAGGCGACGATTATTTATTTTTATTCCACCTTAAGCACCGATAAAAGTAGACAAAGATACATTACTTAATCTTTATGATCGCAATATTATCAGAGTTGTTGCCATAATGTGCTAATAAGTTTTTTCAAGACAGCTTGATCGCGCAAATAGAAATTGTGGGCAGCAGTTTGTTCGCGCCATGGCTAGACCAATGACTTGCAAACAATACGGAGGATCCGTGAATCAACGTAAAAATTGGAGACTTTTCACCTAATCCTCCTCCGATGCTTCTGGCGAGCCTCCAATGCAGCCAGGTTAATTAAGTCGTTTACAACCTCGAAGCCAAATATAAGGCAACGTGAAAACGAGACGAAAACCACTAAGAAAAGGGTTGAAGCTTGGTCTTGACTAGGTTCATTAAGGAGCATTAACGGTGGCTTTGTTTCCAACTTATTTAGAACTTTACACATAACAAAGCTGTAATGTATAGTCCACATAGCAATTATCATCCTTGACCTCAAAATTTTCTGATAGCTCGCAATACTGTCTTTTGGTAGTTTGAATAAAGAGCTAGAGAAGATAAAATTACATCACCAACGGGACTGCGTGGCGAATGTGTAGGTCACGGGTTCGTATCACGTTGGTGACATGCTTTTCTTTTCTCAAGTATCTCTTCAAACGTATCACTTCAAGTCCTTTCTTCTAAAAATGTTTTGTAGTTAAAAAATCTGCATCATTCTTCCCTTTATCTTTGTGTATTGGCATTGGGAAGCCAAAGGTTGGATAATACAGAGAAACTAAGAATTTTGTGTTAAAGCTAATATTCAAGCCAAGGTATAGGTCTAAGCCAAACTATGATTTTAAAGCCAATCAAGTTTGAAGAAAGCCAAATTCCTGAAACTTGGCTGATAAAAGACTAAGTTACTAACTCGGAACCCAGCATCAACCAACCAATGCAAATACGAACAGTATAAGTACAATGATGAAAGAATGTATCCACCTTTTACTTATAATCAAATGCTTGATTCTGAATGTCAAGAAAATGCCCAAATTTATTGCCCAGATTACTGCGTCATATTGATCCACACATTTTTGTACTTAATATAACGTGTTTAACTGGGGGACACCTAAACCTACATTTATATTTATTTGATGTGTATTTTCAGTTATTTTATGTTCGGTTAGTCTTATGGATATGGTGTAAAGATGTTTTTCTTATTAAGATTTCGTTTACTCATCAAGTGGTTTTGATTGTGAGGGGAAATTATGTGGTGAACGAGGGAGACTATGTCACAATAAGTTCGGTCCTTCGAAGTTTTATGTTCTGCCCTTACTAATTCGTTTTTGTCCTTTCATTAACAGTATTTTGAATTTCGTGATTTGGAGGAATTTGATGAAGACTGGCTGAAGTCAAAGCTGTCCTTTTTTCGTTAGTCGCACTTTGAGTTGAAATATGGACACTTGCAGAGATAATTGTAATCTGCTCACTGCTTATGGTAACTGTCGGTGTTCCTCAAAATTTGATTAGGCCAGAGACTCTACGGTGTTTCCTTTACTGTGTTAATTGACCTTTTGTAATTTTTCAACTAAATGTATCAACCCCTTCCCCTTGGTCATAGATATGGGGTATTACGTCAGAACTTATCCATGCGGGGGTTTGTGGTAATGTCAAAAACTGATCAGTTCATTTGACCCTCCGGTATTATCATGGATAATGTTAATTTGGAGGAGATCTTTGGCGGTACCCTAAGACATCATGAAGATATCGCTTTCGTTAGCTGCCACCATAGTTATAGTAGAAGTGGGTGTCGCTTCTGCCTTACGTTAAATATTTGAAACTCTCGTCGACATTGTTGATATTCATCTCATGAACTTCGAAAACGGTGGAAGCCAGAGCAACCCTTAATAAGTCTCTTAGTTTCATATCCCGGATAGATATTAGATTTTAAAGGTACACTTGGTAAATATTAAAGTTAACGTGTAAATGGATGTGGCATCTGCAGAATGTGTCAATAGCAATGTATCGGGTCAACCTTGACATCTCTGTAGGGAATCGAATCCGGGTGGATTTCCTTGCAGTTCAAAGATAATACGACGCCCATAGTCTGCAGTAACGGCTACTTTTAGGAAGTACCTAGATTTAACAAAAATCGGAGGAGTGCACGTGGTATAACCTCATTCTATTTGGACAGCTTTGGGGTGGTGATATTTCACATCAGTTTGTCTTATGAGTTGTTATTTCATAAGGATCACGTTGCTTAGGAGTTAAAACAAGGACGTATTTGCTACAATCGAGCAAGTAGAGCGTTCCACAATATATAGTACAGTGTGCCCTAACTTCGGATGGGAATTAGCAAGTCCCAACCTTGGAGGAAGTGGCACCAACTTTTGAGGAGCACTGAATAGTACGATGTGGGAATTAATAATGTCAAACTTTTGAAAATATAAGAAGACGTACCGAAAGGTTAAAGTGAGAAGCCATCCATTAGGAAGCATGTTTAAATCTAATTTGGTGAAATTTATGTATTATTTACCAATCCTTTCTTGATAGGTCTTGCACGTTTTAAGCCAGTAGTCAAATGTTACTAGTACGAACAATGTAGGGTTTTTTTTACTTAGTTGCGTAGGGGTTGCCATGAATATGGGTAAGGTGGGGCTTGTAAGCTAATGGTCTCTCTCTGTAACAATATTAATAAACTATACTAGTGTAGGTATGATACCTTGACCTTAGTTTGTTTCGATGCCAAACGCATATTCAACATTGATCGCGTTAGTCGAATTTAGTAAAATGGATAGCCTGTATTGCGCGATCATTTCCTTTCAACCCCTTCCATACCCTCCCTTGCTTACGATACTCGATTCCGGGTTCAGATTGTTCAACATCAGATATTTTACGGGTTTTCTCCACGCCATGATTTTATCGTTATTAGTATCCCCAGTAGGTAACTTTATATAGCAGAACAAATAGTTCGTTCTGGAATGTTACCAGGAATCAGTAAATGATAACGATTAGATTATTTGACACTAGCATTCCTGAAGAACACATATGTGATGCAACCATTACAAGGTTTCCGGGGGTATGTTGATGGGATAAAATTACCGGGAAAGGGTGGGGACTTGTACGTTACATTTTGGATATTATGAGGCATGTGAAGGGTGAAGTATCAAAAGCAGCAAGAACCACATTACGGTAGATCCACACGTGCGTGTGTATGTAAGAGACTGGTATACCTCGTATCATGCACTTGCTTCTACATCATCTGATGAATTGATGTGCCCATGAGTTAGTGTAACCACATGTCAGAAGAAACGGGTACAGAATAGCCATGGTTGAACAGTGATCGTGGTAAGATACATTGTTAAGAAAGAAAGTATGATTTTAGCCTTGTAAGATTTGTTAGTAGTATTGATATGTAAACAGGGATTAGGTATACTACATATATTTCAATATATCGAGATTAATTTCCTACGACATGTCTACCAAAGATAAGGCCCCATCTTGTAGGTAGTACCTAAAATTCTGTATACTAGGCTTCTTTCAGTTATAGTTTTTTCTTGTTGCTTTCTGAAAACGCTTTATTACATATTTTCAGCTATTCGAGTTTTGCAATTCATAAGATGTAAAGATTTCGACTTTATTGATGTTTGTTATTGATACATTGACTGAAAAAAGGAAAAAAACAAAATGTTTCAGTTGTGATTCAGGCGTAGAGATTTTGCCACTGCTAGCGTGAGCACGTGACACTCAGATGTGCACTATATTAATGAACAAGGATGCAGGACACTCTAGCCTACAAAAGGAGCTTGAGGTGGATCTCCAGTAGGCAAATTATTGAGCGCTGGCTCGCAGCACACCATGCTTCAATCTTCGGCCTCATTCTGTAGCTTTTGTGTTCCAAAATAAAATTAAGAAACAGACAAAATTATCTCGCTGTAATTGTTTCAAGCAGAAAATCAAGGAAAATCAAGGTATTTATTGTCTGAAAATTGCTTGGATAATCTGAGAAGGGTGTTCACTGGAAAGTGTTTTTGACCTGTGTCTACGAAACCAAATTTGCAGCACTATTTTGTTGTGTCTGCCTAGAGGCACTTCGCTATAGTTGCAGATGTGGAATGTTAACTTATTGCTAGAAAAGCTGCTTCACCTGTATGGCACATGACAATATACCTGCCGACTTCGAGAGACGTATGGTTTGCAAGAAAAGAAAGTCTGTCTTCTGGTTTGACTTTACCGCAACTTGATTGGTGGGACAACTAACAGTGCGCCAGCGTCACCAATAAGCGCCCAACACTGCATGTTAATTTCTCAATTTTCTCCAATCCCAAGTTTCTACTTCTTTACTTGAAAAATACCACAGCTGTATATTTTGGCATGTTTCACAACAGCTTTGGCCTATTATAATTTGTGTACAAGTGTTGACGATTTTATCAACTGTCGATAAAAAGGTTTAACTGCTGTTTATTGCGATTCCCTTTGATGGTGCATAAATGACAACGATAGCAGCACCCACAATATTTTTGTGCCGAAAATAGGATTACGCAAGGGGCATGCGATGATGATTAGTTGGAATAGGAATAGCAAATATCCTTAATCATTTGATGAAGAAGAGTGATGGAAATCAGATGACCCGAAAATGTTTGGTAGATTCCTTTTTCACTGCGATTTTTAGTGTTTTCTTCGGGAGGAGAAAAACCCCTGTGAGGTAAAAAGATGAAATCTTCTTTTCGCTATGATAACACATACTTACCCATATCATTCTCTGAAATGCAACTCCACTGACATTCATTCTTTCAAGTAGGATTTCCCCGATTGATGTAGGTCATCCTTTCCACATATATCAGATAACTTTATTATTGCGAGAAAGCAACTCGGAACTTGGCTTGCACTCAAGACGATTACAACTTGACTCAACAATGTCCAGGACAATTCCATGACAAATAGTACGAGCTAATGTGCAAAAAATGAAAGAAGTGACTTAACAGTTTTATTCAGGACTGGATTCCTCACGCGGTATATAGAAACGGAGCGGTCCGTTGGGGACGCAAGCAGGTGGTCATGGGTCGTTGACCTACCGCAATTGTTAGGCCAGTTAGTGGCGCTTCTCGCACAAAAAAGCTGAAGGAGTCACCTTATAGCCGAATTATTTGGGGGAGGTGGCAGGGGTGTTTGAAAATTAAACGTATCATATTGATAGTAACTCACATAGGATTTCATTTCTTACATAATGTATCATGCGGTGTTAATAGAGAATGACATTTCTTTGAGTAGCAACACATCCACACAATCACACAAACGAATGCTGCTTTAATTTTCCTACTGGCAAGCGAACAATGTGAAATGTATCATATTTACAATTGGGTCCTAGCCTTTCATACAAATTTTCTACAAACCGTCACTTTTATATTTTAAATGGTAGTAATATTCGAAAAATTACACTTGTAATTTTCCTTTAATCTGCTTCGGATGAAATCAACATTATATCATGTATCAATATACACGAGACAAAAACATTACAAAACATAAAAAAGGCTTTTGAATTCGGATAAGGGACTTGCTATTAGAAGTGTAGGATGATCTACTATTCGAGATAAACCCCCATCGTAGATTGATAGGTCCATCCTATTGTTATGCAACCTGAACTCGTGTTTGATCACATGCAAGTTACGTAAATTACTTTAGCCATGCTTATGTCTTTTTAGACGTCCTACTGTTATAGCACTAATAATGAACACCTTCAAGAGGTTACAGAAAAAGATATGATCTATTCGACTTGGATATTCCTTCAAGTCTGAGCTGCTCACTAGCTCAAAAGCAGTCGATTAAGGATTAGTGACTTCAAGGTTGGTCTATGACTCAACATATCAAACAAGCAATCGACCTGGCTGCCCGTTATGCAGGTTTGGTTCCCTTTATTGAGATACGTTAAGCAGGATGCTGAAGTTCCGGTACAACTATATTTCCTCGAGTGACAACAAATCCTCGTAGCCTTATCACGTGCTACCGATCGAATATTTTTAGTTTATCCACCAGAAAGAGCTACAAGAAACAGTACTCCATTCGGTGCCTGTATTGGTTTAGAAACCAAAAACAAAAGGTCGATGAGAGAACGCTAGTTTTCAATGAATACTTAATGGAAAGCAGTTATAAATAAAGTTGCTTTGACAAACAAATAGGACGTGAATGGCAGAGCCATATCACAACATGATCCAAGTGCAAAGTATGAACAAAGAACCTAGTCACCTTCTGGGATAAAACAGAGGAATCGAAGGTTCTTTTTATAACCGTATAGACATAAGGACCTGACTACTTTTGTTCTGTTTTAGGTGATATTTCCTCGATACACTTCTGCGCGCTCTTCTCACAGGAACCTTGTTAAAGGGAAGTCACTACATGCGACCCATTGTATACAGCTCAGTGGCCATAGGCTATGGTACAAAATGCCTTCAGATTAGTCCATTTGTATTTTTTTGAATTGGGAAACGAAACGAATGGTATCTTATAGATTGAGTTGCTACGATCTCTGATTGATGTGGTGTTCGCTTAGAGCATTTTGTGTTCCTTCACATTTTTTCAAATGTAGCCCATCTTTGGAGCTTTGGTAATGTCCAGTGTAGTTGTGGAAACGGAAAGACACCAAGCCGGGAAGAACAAACGGACGACGGGTCTTTCTGCAAATACAGACAGACAAGTGGAGGTTCTATGTGCCAGTAGGCAACATGCTGATACGTTGCAGGTAAAACTTTTGCAACTGGCAACTGCAGTCTGGCTTGATTCATCAAAACGTACAAGAAAACTACAATTTTCATGAGCCACGTTTTCAACGGGCTTCTTAAAATCATTGATCGTCGTGCTTCGACAGTCTGACGTGTAGCAACTACAATCGCCTATTTACATTACAGATGACCGGTACCATAAAGGAATAATGCTGTACACTACAAATAACTGACAATAGTTGCTCCCCAATCATACAAAGTACTGTTTTCTAGGCTTGACTTGCAAGCACATTGAAAAAATGATAAACTTCTTCGTGATCATAAACAGCTACCTCTGTACTACACTCCCGGCACTTCACCGGGTGGTACTTTTCACAGTCCGTCAAAGGGTCTGTTCCGGTCGCAGTAGTCAAATCATCTCGTACAAGTGTCCCTCCTACAACTTTGGCTTTCTTTCTTGCCTTACTCTTGGATCGTTTAACTTCGTATCGTAAAATTTCATCAGCTATGACATCCACGTTCATGACAAACATGGTCCGGTATTGATTCTTGTACACTTCATGCCTATTGAATAGTGAAAGGGTAAACAAATATAACATGTTTACTCCAAATAATGATAAGAACACTTTAAAAATGCAAGATGAATGTACACCTTACATCAGAAGATGACTAGTGCTAAAAAAAACAACACATGAACTTCACGTCTAAATGTGGAAGACGTGTTTCGATAACCTCTCGTGGCAAGGGTTCGCGCTTTTGTAGCGAGAACAACTTTAAAAATATGTTATGAAATCAGAAAGGATCGAAGAAAGAATAAAATTGATAAGGATAAGGTGTGGCGATATTTCACCTCCAAGTTAACTTTGTACAATTCAAACTAATGCCGAAACGAAGAAACATCTCCTCGATGCTTATTATAAATGCCTTGCATACACTCACATCTTACTATTTAAACCTAATTTTCAAATGAATCTTCGACTATTGCTAGTACCACAAATCAAGAATCAACGAAAGCGATACCAAAATATCACAAAAACATTTAGATGTAACTCAGAGAAAGAAGGCGACTGACGACAAAATGTTATAACTTTAATTATAAGAAGGAATGTGATGGTCGGTGTGTTCAAATAGAAACAAGAAATGAAGGCGTTACCAATTTCATGCTAATAAAATGTATCGCTTGTGACACGCTTTTTCAAAATAGGAAACACGCTTGCAAGGCAAAAATGGAATTAATTTTGTCAAATCATGAAGAATCGAGTCTTCAAGAATCAGCGCGTAGCTGAAATCCTTTAAACACCGGAAATTAAAAGCATGAAACCTGAAAGAAAACTCTCGGTGGAAATCAATGTAGTTACCAGAGTAGCACCTGTAAAAGAGACTGAAAGAT
>JAAAKL020005580.1:0-19105 GCA_010016065.2 Carybdea cf. marsupialis auct. non (Linnaeus, 1758)
AGGTAATTCCTTAAAATGGTTCCTTTGATCATAGCAATATTCTTGTGTGTGTTTCTTCTGCTCTCTCCAACGAACAATATCCATGTTCCTCTTGCTTTGCTCTACCTTTACAATTAAAAAATTCGACTTGATTTATCTTCTCATGAGCATTTAGGCTGGTGGCATTCCACTATTATCCATTGGTGTGCTGCGATATACAAGTAATGCCATCTTAACATTATCTCTACTTTCTTTGCATTTCCTGAGGATGTTTTCGATGGTTTGAACAGTGCTCTCAGCAAGGCCTTTTGGCTGGGGGTATCTAGGGCTACTTGTCACATGTTGTAAATTCCATTCACAAGCAAAATCTTTAAACTCCGAGCTTTTATAGCACGGTCTATTATCACTAATAACTAGATTTCCTATGCCATGCCTTGAAAAAATACGTTTCAATGCTCGAATTACTACTGCTGATGTCTGACTTTCAAGTGCAATCACTTCTGGATAATTCGAAAATGCATCACAAACAGTGAGAAAATCTTTTCCATACAATGAGAACAAGTCTGCTGACACCATTTCCCATGGCGATTGAGCTATCTGTGTAGTTAACAGGGGCTCTATCTGCTTACTTACTCCATGCATCTGGCACACTTCACATGTTTCTACCATGTTATCAGTATATGCACTCATACCAGACCAAAATAGTACTTCACGTGCACCCACTTTACATTTCTCACGGCCTAAATGCCATAGGTAAATTTTCTTTCGCATTTCATTGCGGAGGAGAGGAGATATAATCGTTTTAATTCCTTTGAAAAGAATTACGTTTGCAACTGAAAGTTCATCTCTGTAGTTCCAATATGGAATCAGTTCTAGACTGAGGTGTGATAGTTATTCTAGCCATACCTGTATCACAGTCTCGGCAAGTTTTGACATTGTTGCACATCGTTTGATTGCCATTCTAATGTCATCTTGACGTGAATCAGTCACTGGCATAGATTCAACTACTCCATTAACATACATTTCCATTGTGTGAAAGTCATTGTGTGACTTGCTAGATATTGCAACTAGGGGTTTGTGGTCTGTTTCTACTTCAAATGACCTAACATATACATACTGATGGAATCTTTTGCATGCAAATATTAAGGCTAATGATTCTCTTTCGATTTGGGCGTATCTACTTTCGCAATCAGTTAGTGATCTTGATGCATAGGCTACAAGTAACCACTCATTGCCATGTCTTTGTAACAGGACTGATCCTAATCCAGCCTGGCTTTCATCTGTGGATATTTTGACATCTTTTGTACCATCAAAAAATTGTAACACCGGTGCCGTAGCAACAAGAGCTTCAGTGCATTCCATGATTGTTCTTTATCAGGTTCCCATATCCATTCATGCTTGTCAATAAGAAGTTTACGTAATGGCTCTGCTTTCTTTGACAAGTCCTTTATAAAATCTTGCCAAATAGTTCACCATACCTAGGAATCTCTGTGACTCCTTTTCGTTTGTTGGTCTTTCCATTTGTACAATGGCCTCTACTTTCTTACTGTCTGTCTTAATGCCTTCAGAAGAGATTTTGTGACCAATAAATGATAACTGGGTGAGACTAGTAGCACTTTTGCCCTTGTTGCGCTTTAGGTTCACAGATCTTGCCACATTAAGTACTTTCCTCAGTCGTCTGTCTCTCTAGAAGAACCATATATAATGATATCGAGGTATCTGCTCCATCAATGTGCTCGAGCAGTGTGTGTACGATCCCGTGGAAGATCTCTGGGGCACTGGCTATACCAAAGGGTAGTAGAGTAAACTTATGTCGTCCATGTGGTGTGATAAATGTACACAGATCTGAGCTGTCCTCATCAAGTTGTATTTGCCAAAAGCCGCTGAAGGCATCTAACTTTGAATACATCTTTGCTGCAACATGTACAATATTCAACTTATCATTACAGTCAAGTCGATAGAAAGGAATAGAAAAAGGAGAAATCTCAATAAAAACGGTAATCCTCATTGCGTCATCAAAACAAATCTTGGACATCTTCGGTCCATGAATAACATTTTCTGCCCAAAGTTTAAATTAGTAATATTCGGGTACATTTGAAATTGTTGACTTAAGTTTACAAATAACTAAGTAAAGGCATTCAGGACTTCGCTCCCCATCTTTTGCCCGAAGATAAGCGATCATCTTGCTCGAATGTCGACTTTCTAGAAATTTTGGGGTACACAGTACTTCCATCACGTACGCATATACCAACAACATACCTGTCACTCTGTCACTTTACTCCTAGGGTATGCCTCTCTCTCATTACTCCTTTTACCTCTTTTTACCCCTTTTCATTATTTTCTTTATATTGCACACTAGTTCATGTATGCATCATTGTACGCACCTCACCTTATTTAAAAATTCCTCATTTCTCTCGTCTCCCATGTAACGACAAGATAGACGTACTCAAGTACGCGTACAAGTAATCGTGATTTTCAAGTTTCCAGTTCAGTTCTTAGATCTCATCAAACTGTACAGATTTAGAAGTGTCCTAGCATCGCCAGTTTTATCATTTCCTACATTGCGTCGATCTCTTAGAGCTGTGTACAATTCCGCAATTTTGCTTATATCAATGTGGTTAGAATAAAACAATCATGGTACCGAAAGAACAGCGGTAGCCTAAAATAACAACGTAACAATTAGGACACAACTGCAACCATTATAAATATTTTACTTACCTTAGTCCAATAGCTAAGGTGTTTCATTTGTATTAATCCCAAAGATACCAGTCGATAAGTCGCTTCGCATTATATTTAGATTTTGTATAGGTCGCATTAATATTACTTGAGTTTAGCCGCCATGTTAGGTAGGTAGTAGCCACGTTTAAATCGTGTAGCGTACATGAATTGTAATCACTTTGTAAGAGAAGAAGAGACGAAGCGAAAAGTATTCAAGTCGATAGAGAATAGTAGGAAAAGAAGAAGTATCAAGAAAAACGGTACACCTCCTTGTGTAATAAAAACTTATCTTGGACATCTTCGGCCTACGGTGTGTATAGTGTTTTCGTTACTGAAGTCTGCAGATCAAATCGAAGCATATCTTTTAACCTATTCCTGTACATGTGAGCGCCCCTACCTGCAGCCTACATCTCATATTACTGCTTTCATCATATAGGAATGTTTTCTTCTTTTATCTGCAACTGTCGATTACTTTTCCTGATTTTACTATTTGTAAACATCTCTCACGGAACTACAATTTCAACTTCTTATGGACTCGGCGCAAGATGAAACGATCTAGGCGAGACAATGATAAATGAGGAACTTCATGAACAGCTGTTGTTTTTCCTTAGTTTTCGATGCTTTCCTCCTACACCTAATCAATCTAGCTTGGATAGTGATCAACTACTTTGATAGAAAAGAAAAGTTCGAAAATGGATTTACTATCATGTCGTTTTTCAGCAAACTTATTAACCTTATCATTTCAAACTTCCTCTCCCCAAAACAACACTATAACTTCAATGGTCTCTGAACAGATCGATGCTTCCGATGGCATACATGCTATAGTCAAGCCGCATAACTTAAAGTAACTCGTCTCAAAAATTGAAAAGAGCCAAATTTCCATCGGTGGAAAATTTGGAGCTTGTACAGCAACTTTAGAAAATGGTTGCACATGAGTTTTTGATTAAACGTAGTAATATAGTAGGCAACTCGCTTGCAGGTGGCAGAATATTTATGCAATGCTAAAGGGACAAATGTCGTTCTAAATAAAAATGTTTTAACTAAAATGTTTGCTAAACGAAGGAATAATATTTTGATGAAATTCGACACATCGGACTACCTTACACGATGTATAACTTAGGAACTGGATACTGGTTGTGTACTATTCTATTTTAGCAATGTTGCATTTAACTGGGATGTCTTCATTTTATTCGCAAAACAGATCATAGAATATGTAGCTGTTCATTATAACTGTCCCAACAAGCATAAACTTAACCTGAGCACAAACCAGTACCTCACAGGCAGCAAAACACATTTACGGAACCCTTGAGATTTCAAATTTAAAGTATGTAGGAGACATAGAAAACAACATTCCACTATGGATGAATGAGACGAATGCGACAAGCTTCTGAAGGAAGCTCTAACATTTTAGTCAAGGAACATGCCGCAGGTACTATTATACAAAACAACGAGGCTTCCCCAGTCAAAGGACACGTTACTAATTTTGACTAAATTAGGTCAAAGGAGACTAAAATATCTTCGACATCAGGCCTGTTAACAAGCACTGATAATGTTACCGTCGTGGAATTTTGGTTATGTGAAGAAATTTGAATATTTAAACTCCCCTTGTTCAACCACCTCCACTTAAAAATAAAGGAGTAAAATTCCAAGCCCTTTGATTAACTGATAACTGGTAGTGCACTTTTGCAGTCTCTCTAAAGCTGCCTTGGAATATCACCATCTTCAGCCGTAAAGATTTCTTGATATTTTCTACTTGTATAACATCACCTAAAGGTGCTATAATGTAAAGGTGACTGATTAATAAACTATAAGGAACAAACATGAAAATTTTTTTATGGTGGCGAACTCGGTTTCGAGCGTGACCCCTTGCCCAGCCAGAGTGAGCAGTGTCCTGTGAATGAATTTATCAATAAATAATTCCAGCTTTCCTTATCTTTCCATTCAACAACAAAATTAACAATAAGAGGGATTTGATTAATTGATTAATTGGGGCGATTGTGTAGGCTAGCTACCCTGGGTTACTCACGGTTTTATAAGTACCAGAAGCTTAAATTTAACTCTGAAAATTAGCACGAGCTTAGGCTCAAAATCATCGTGAACAAAAAACACTTCTTTTCTGTTTTTCACAGTTTTTTCTGTCCAACCTTATGGCAGGTATGCTCAATGCCTTAACAAACAGCGTTTGTTCTGAAAGTTGTGAGAACATCAGTTTTGCTTTTGGGTAGGTATCAAATAAGCATCACATAAGCACTAAGGCTGATTCAAAATATCCCAAAATTAGGCACCACTCAATCTAGTCGATCTTTCTGATGTTTTCGGAAGATCCTTGATACGAATCGGACTAATTACTTATACCATGTTGCCAAGAGCCGCCGTGGTCTAGTGGTTAAGGAATCGGACTCACACGTCAGAGGTTGTGGGTTCGAATCCGGCTTAATTTGATATTAAGACTATCGAATGGGGAAGGCAACGGGAGACCACTCCTGTAAATGTGCTCTCTCCCCAGGATATTGCTCACTCTGGGTGAGCGATAACCTATGCTCGAAACCTAGCATGCCACAACAAAAGAAAGAAAAAAAGAGTTACACCAGCTTCCTTTTTCCTTTTTCGTGCTTTATGAGGAGATGTCCAATAAGAGCGGTGGATAGGCATTTAGTATGATAAAAATGATGGATCAAAATGACACTCGGGGAGCTAAAATGTTATTCTATACATCAAACGATCTGGAAACATATACAAAAGGGTCTTGCGATAGCATGAAAATAGTCAAACCGTATTTGTACTTAAATCATTTACTACTCCTCAGGGTACAAATTTATCCACTACTCAGAACAGATAGAAACGATGTATTCTATTTATGACAAATTTAGGTACTAATGCTAAGTCCATGGTGGAGGCTTGCAAAGTATGGCAGCATATCAAAATTTTCTATTTTGTTTTCTTTCGCGTTCATATTTCAGGATTTGAGAGTTGTTTACTTCACACAATACATTTCACCTATGTCAGTTTGTCTAAATAGAAATAAAAAAGCTCATTATCTTAGAACCTATAAACTATATACACTAACTTTTACTAACATCAGTTTCATCAGAAATGCATGATGAGCTAGTGAAAAATCTTCGTGGGAGCTACAGGAATTTTCCGTTTGACCGCCATGCGCGCATTTAAATGAACACTTTTGAAGTAAATTTTATCATGCTTGTTGTTTTATGTTACTAATAAAATTAAAGTTAATGTGTTCCACTATGACAGACCTTCGGTGACAAGTTTTTTCCACCTTCTCCGTTGAAGGGTGACTTCATGAGCTCCCCCCACCTCTACGTAATAACGTATATCGAAAGCCCTAGTGTAGAAAACGAATAACTTTTTGTGCTTTTATCATAGGAATCGTTTACATAGTGGGTACGAAGGGAGCCGGAGGGGCCCGCCCATATGCGTATCCTAGTGTAGCAAGAAGGGGAGGCGCTGTAGGTGTACTTACGTTCCCAACAATTGATATGATCTCTTCGTTGTAGTACCCACAAATAATAACAAAAATATCCTTGAAAAAAATTTGAGCTTAGACAACGCTATGCAAATCAAAGCTCTTCAATATAATGGCAAATTCTTCTTTTCAGTAAATATAAAGTATAGAAACTTCTTTGAGTTGTAGTCTCGCGTCAATTTAGCCAGAGATTATGATACAGAAAACGTTTTAAAATCTCTGATTTAGCGCGAAACGCGTTGTTCAAAAAATTTATGAGGGCAAGAGGAGTGGAGGATAAATAAAATTATGTATGCAAAAGAAAGGGTCCACGTTTAAAGTAGCTAAAAGACTTTCGAGTTCTTGTAATCGTTGATGTCGCTACTAGTCTATTCGGAGGGGTTAAACATCGAGTAGATACATACATCTGGAAATGTGATAGCAGGCCAAAATCCGATGCCATCTCCAATAAACCAACCGTCTGCTACTTCGTTTGGGTTGGGTAAAACATGCGACACTAGTACCAATTTTGCGCAGCACTCATTTTGAAGCTGTATGCTTCCTGTTGCTGTTTTCACTGGTGGCAATTCGTTCTCCACTCCTCCGTTCTCCCTGCAACCTCCAGTCCCGGTGACCGAAGATTCTCTTTCAATTCCTCAACTTTTATTCCATTTACTCGGTTAAAATCCCTTCCGTACGTATAGAAGTTAACTCAAGCAAACTATTCTCTGCGACTGGTACGTAGTAGAAATTTTATTACCCTAAACTAGTACCAGACTCACAAAGAAAATCGCGGTCAGCTCCATCGAATTGGTGTAATACAAAGCTAAACATCTGCAGTAACCTATCATGAAGCTTGCATTGTAGCCGAGTGTCACGATAATTAGCAACTTAACAAACAAAGTTATCAGCACTATCAATATCAACCGAAACTTGACTTTCCAGATAAAATTAAATTCTAGTCCAGGCCTTGTATAAAAATTGAAGTTTGATGAACTCAGTTGTTATATTAAGTCGATGTTTAATGAATAGGGGTCAACGTCTATTTTTCATTTATGAACTGCCTGTGGTGTAAGTGCGCAGAAGTAGAATAATACTCAACAAAAGAAACCGAACACTTCACTGGCCGCGTTTTCAGCTAATTATATTTGAGTCCAGCATATTTTCACATTTTTACACAGATTCTTGGACGGGAGGTTCAAAACTGTCTGTCACTACCTTGGTTCCGGTCTCATCAACAGAGACTACAGGTGCCGAACTGCCCTCACCATGCATGTCCATCAGCTTTCCGACTAAGGAAAAGAACAAATTAAACGTGTAAACGAAAGACATTGGTGTAACACACTACCATACAAGCCAAGCGACGCTTATTTTACAGATGTGGCTGCTTTAAAGTAAGTAAAAGAACCCAAGAATCTTGCACTGGACTTTGAAAGTTACTGCAAAGTAACTCTATCCAAGTCTACAAAATCCTAAACAATAGGCTATGTGCGACGGAGTAGTGTCAATTTTCTCAATAACGAAGGTGAACTGCTACAGAACATGCGATTTTAAACAATCACACCAAACACCTCAATGCTACAAAGCGCGAATAGAAAACATCCTTTTTATATTCTATTTTTTAAAAAAGAAGAGTTTAAGTTAAAAAAGGAACCATCCCTAAACTTTTTCAAATACTGAGGTAGTAACGAGCAATAACTTTCCAAAAACAATTACCCAATGACAGCTTAAAAAGGCAACGAAAAAACGATTTTGGGGGTCTTCGATGTCATTTACAGAACGCGGAGAGTTTGAACGCCACCCCCAGCTATTTTTGGGCCCTGCGAAGGGGAACACTAGAAACTGTCACTGTGGTTTCAAAAACACTCTGACACGAATCCAATCGCGCTATGAAATAACAGCATTCCAAAATTGATTCAATAAAATGTTTGAAAACACGCGCTTTCAGCCTAAATATCTTGGGAATCTCATCTTTTTACAAAGTCTTCATTAGATTTCTTAATTCTTATGCAAGATACTTACGGTCAATTTTAGGTTTCTTCAAGCACTTCACCTTTCTAATGAAGACGTCGTGCAGAGGGTAAATGGACTGGCACGCCTTCTCAACATCACGTCCCATGCTGTCGGGGATCCTGGAAACAAAAGTCAAACACGAGCGATAAGCAGATGAATGATGAAAATTCTTATCGACAGTGCAAATAATGACACCTTATTCAACCCCACGACATGTCTTTTCATATAACAAGCGCTTTATGGGTTTTCACCTTTCGGGCTTCATTTCAATCAAAACTCGAAATTGTTTCTTAAAGTGAGTTTGTCACATACCTTACGTCACTACACACTTAATTTCTACATTGAAAAAGAAATTCACTGCAGTTGCAATTAATTTTTTAATTTCCTGTTGAGAAAAAATCGAACGCTTTTGAAAATGGCAAAGTTCATACTGGCAAGTAAGTAATGTTAAAGCACGTAATGGGTACTCCAAGAACATCGAAATAATACCGACTTTCCCTTCAAAAGTGCACTGCCTTGAATTCCTAGATACGTTTTAATTCTGGCGACATGAGCATCATATTCCTTTTCTAAAACCCATGATAGATGATTAATAGGACGATCGTCTGGAAATTCTGCGAGGACCTATGCCGTCAGAACAGAATCTCTTCGACTAAGCGTCCGTCTAAACAGTAATGACTAGTTCTTCTTGTCATCGAACATATGCCTATCTTACTTTCTGTCCCCTAACCCTTAGGGTTGTAGGGGCGCTGCACCGATGAACGTTGCACCAAATGTCTCCACCTCTCTCTATCCTGAGCTAGGCTCTGAGTAGTAGCAAAGTCTGTTTCTGTCTGCCTGGTCTCCTCTTTCCCTGCACAGTTCCTTGTAGGATCGTCTTGGAGAGACTGCTACTTCTTGTGACATGACCATAACATCTTAATTTCACTTTCTTCACTGTGTTTAGGAGAGGCTCATAATGAACAACATGCCCATCGACACATTTAATAAAAGGTCACTTCCTGCCATAGGCACATAAGTCATACTTATAGAAAATGCACCCTTTACTTTGAGACAGATGTTAACAAAAGCATACAACACACATAAAAGTTCGAGAACAGAACGTGTTGCAAACTCGACCACTGCATCTAGACAAGATTTCTCATTCACACACTAACGAAGTAAATGTAACACATAACATAAATGCTTGGATTACGTTTATTTATTTTTTTAATTTCCTTTTCTATTAGACTTTTGCTTATTTGCTACTTTCTATTGATGAAAGCCTGTACTTTGTATTTAAATGAATGCGGGAGATGAGATGAGGTGGGGTACCAAAAGGTTCAATCAATGTATTATTCTCCGAGTTGGAAATATTTACTTATACATCAATGCTAAATCTATACCAGAATACCATTACAAAAAGTGCATTTTAAACTGTGACACAAACTTACAGCTTGTTAACAACTTCCTTCAAGTCGTTGGTTGAAACTTCACGTGTGATGATCTCGACCATCTTCTTGCGAATAGCCCGAACTTGGGTGTGTTTGGCATAAGAAGTTTTCTTCAGTTGGTTATTCCTTTTCTTTGTGAATCCAATGCAGAAAAGCCTAAGAAGATATCCATCTGTGGTCTTAACATCAACGTGTGCTTCAATCAGGGTCTATGCAGGAGCAAAAGATTATTATAATGTGAGTTTATGTTGATTTGCTCAACAAATTCCAAGCCTCGAAACTTCTAATTTTTACTATCAAAGAAAATAAATATCAGATTATGGCCAGTTGTAAAAAACTATGGCAAAAAGTGAACTTACTAATACCAAGTACGAGGCCAATATTTACTCCATACCAAGAAGATGAAAGGTGCCAAAGAGATACGAGTCAAGAAACCAACAATGTGAGCATTTTTGGAACCCTTGTACTACACTACCCTGATATAAAGGGGTAGCAAATAACACCTTATTTTACCCCCAAAACGTAAGGAAATTGCGTCCCGTCCTATTTACTCACTGTTTTCTTTTTTACATTGTTATGTGTAATTCGAAAGTACTGAAAATCAAAAATTTTAAACAGATCACAGGTTCTTCTACAAATGTCGAGCAACAGTAAGCCAGTTCCTCCTCCCTCCCCTTTCCACAGTATAACGTTCAATTTCCCACAACCTATTGTATCATAACCACACAGTTTATGACACTGACTACAACAAAAATAAAGAATCGTAAAGTTAAAGTTCTCCATAGAAAACCCACTTTGTATAATTTTGAGCGGCGATTCACTCATCTGCTTTGAAATTCATAAAAACTGATCAGATCTTCCATTGCACCCTTTCACAGCAGCAAACAGGAAAATACGCTAAAATCAATACACGATACACGATGCTCTGAGGAAATCGGCCACAAGAGTGGCAGTTGAAAAAGGAGTCAAGTGAAAAAGGGGAGGAGACTTGGCAGGCTGGAAGAAGTTCTAGGCGTAAAAAACGCAAAGCCAAGGGCTTAGGCACTATGTTGATACAAAAAAAGATCAAGGAAAAAATGAAGGAAAATGGAAAAAAAACATACAGGGGAAAAAATGATAATTGATCAAGGTACCATCTCCAAAGGAAGTAAATCATGAGTGATGGTTTTCGGAGAGACCTTGGATGCTGATGGCACGACACTCAAATTAGGCTTACATCCTGCCGCGCAACACAGTCATTTAGTACCCTACAGTAACTAAATTGCGTGATGTTCCGTTCCCTAAAGTAGTGATTGGTATTGACCTAATAAAATTGTGATATCCTAAATGACCTGTTACCTGCCACTTGCGGACAAGGGATCGTAATTTGTCTGTAGTCATGTCCATGCCATGGAAATTTGTTAGGCAGTTGCGACCTTGGACATCCTCTACTATCAATCGGAATTTCCTAAATGCCATTTCATCGTTTTGTAGATCTGCTTGTGACACCTCAAATACACGTCCCTTCAGTCCTTCAGATGCAATTTCTGCAAAGAGAAGAAAAGAAATTTCAAATGGTCAAGAAACTACTGTGTGTGATGCATCCTATAGTCATTACATGTATTAACTAATTTACAAAATCTCACTTTAGGCTGGATTAGTGAAGATCTCAAGTATTTAAAAGGTGTCATCGAATTCTGTTTCAGCTATTTACACTTTAGCTCATCGCTTACTAGTCTCTCAATCAGAGGTACCTGGCTAGCCATGTGCTATGAACTAAAACTACACTCAATAAATAGTAAAACCACAAAAGTGACTAACTAATAAATATAGGGTAATAAGAGGGGAGAACCCCTCTTAATATGGGAATTTGGCTGACAGTCCATTACCAGTGGGGCCACTCAGATGCAATAACAAACCCTTATTACAAGCTTAAAATGATAGAACACTCAATCCTTGTCCGGCAGTTGCGATTTATACCAATTTGCACAAAATTGGAATGCTTATACAGATGTAGTAATAAGCTGAATAATAATATAACACAGATCCTGAAAGAATGCCAATCCTTAAAAAACAAACATGTTGTATTAGCTGATCAGTTTCTCAGTTAATTAGTTTTCCTTACTTCTGGATCCTCTTTACAAACTGTCAAGGTCACAAAGCTTAATCTTCAGAATCAGGAATGCAACTTCTGCTACCATATGTAGCAGGTAATAAGTGAATGGTACAGCAGTGGCACCCCCTTCATTAAACCCTCTGTATAAACATTGTAGTATTCATTGACCATAGACTAATCCAAATTAAGATTTAACAATGAAACCAGCCTACTAATAAATGACGGCAATTGAAGAATCATCTACAAAGAATCCCTCTACTTTTGACTACTAAGGGGCTACCCTTTCTTTTCTTACAACCATATTTCAACTGTTTTGAATGATGAAACTATTCCCCAACCCAGTCCTATAGTGTTTGAACCATCATACTATCAGAGTGGAGGCTGCTCCATTGTTTGAGAGGGATGATGGTTTTGCACAGGGTGTGATAAATGATAAATCTCCTTTGCATTAAAGTACTATTGCCACACAGTTATAATGGCCATGCAAAAAGAAGATAACACAGCCAAATGGAATTGTTGAACTTATCACTTAATTGTCACTATCCTATGCTGTCACTATCCTATGCTTGCATTTATGTCATCTTACCTCTAAATTACTGTCACAGATAACGGAGTCACCATGAGCTACAACTGAATTACCATTAGCTACAATTTCTGTGCTGAGTCATTCACAACTCATTATTGTAATGGAAGCCATATCAAGTCTCTAATATGTGTGTAAGAAAAGTGCTACTGTATGGTAGCGAGACGTGGTCAATCGTGACAGAAGGTGTCCAGTGATTAGTTGTTGCTGACAGTGGTATGATCAGATGGATATGTGGTATGTCCTTAAAAGATCACATTCCAACAACTTATCTCCTATGCTGCCTTGGTCTTAGCTTTATCAAAGATGTGTTATGATGGCACTGACTGCACTTCCATGGACACTTGATATATATGGATGACAATGTGTGGCCTAAAAAGGATTCCCTTCACTGAATTGATGGTAGACAACTAAGAGGTCATCCATGTAAAAGGCTTCGTGTGTGATCCATACAGATATGAAGCTGCTAAACCTGAGTAGAGATGATGCTAACAAAAGAACTGAATGGAGTACAGCAATACAACCAAAAATGGTGATACAACATTCTGCCGTCCTACCTACATATGTGGATTATGGACATTAAATGACTGGAAGGAAGGAAGGACAAATTACTGTTGGGCACCTATAATTCATCCCATGTGTTTGTTGCCATTGAATATCAGATAGAGTTGGTACATAAAACATCAAAGTTCAAAATTGTAAGATGTGTCTATCTCTTCAGCAGAGACTAGGAACATACATTGCAGATAGCATTGTGGAATATACAGGGTAACTATGACAACTGCTAGAGCTCCTTCTAAATTGGAATCCAATCCAATGAAATATTGTGGAATCATTTATTCTAACAATTGTACACTTGGAAATTTGTTATGCTGCTATAGCCACCCAGAATGCAACATTCTAATATGTAAATAATGTAAGAGTGAATCCTATCTAGTCTTAGTCTGCAAATATAAATTCTGTAATTAGAACTTGAAAACTGTCACCTACTTGTTCCCTGGGTCCTGCTGACTACTGTCTTTCCAACATTGCGGACAACAAAGTTAGCTGGTGCTTTAACATCATACCAGTCCTTTCTTGAGAAGGGGTCAACACTGGAAAAGACAACAGCAAAACATATTACCTAACAAAAGAAGAATGCCAGCAATAAAATGCAGCAATAATATCAAGGGGACACTATTTTAGAAGAAGAGTATTCAAGGCAAAATCCAGGATTTCCAGGATTTCTATGATTTTTAGACAAACTTTCAGGGCAATTATAAAAGCTTTAAGAACAATTTTAACAGAAGAGTAAACAACAATCAGCATGTTTGAAAAAAAGAAAACACCTCTCTAATTAATGTAACATTCCAGCTTTCCCATGTTTTCAGAAAATCTTTTCCTAAAAACCCATATGCTAGAGGAATACCTTTTTTTGGTGGCATACTCAGTTTTGAGCGTAGCCTATTGCTCAGCCAGAGTGAGCAATGTCCTGGGGAGAAAGCACATTTACATGGGTGGTCTCCCGTTGCCTTCCCCGACTGATAGTCTTTATATTGGGTTAGGCTGGATTCAAACCCAAAACCTCTGGCATGTGAGTCCAATTCCTAACATCTAGACCTAGACTTAACCACTAGACCACACAGCATGCTAGAGGAATACCTTACTTGGGGGCAATTCCAAGCATTGCCAGGAATCAAAATAATATCCAGTCGGAAGGATTCTAGGTTGCAGATGTGGATCAATAACTGTCTTTTGGGCAAATGTTCACTAAGAGGCACAACAATCCAGGGATAAGTTTATGATACTTGCTTTCCATTTCATGAGGTAACAGTTGGATTTTCCAAAGGGTTGTAGTGTTTCTTTTCACTATATGAACCTTTACACTTTTTAAAGACAAATAAATGGATGCAACAAAGCTATAGAACCTATAAACATTTGATGCAGTTCAATATAGGTAACCATTGCAAAGTTGTGTGAAATGAAAGACATTGCCAGCTGGCAATGCACATTTCATAAACCGATCATGGTGCAGCTTCAAAATATGTATCCAAAAACATCATGAAAATACTAGTTCAGCACAAGTACCACTTAGCTAGGTATAATCTGACCTTTAAAACATAAACTCATTATCATTTTACTGCTTAAGGCCACTAATATCACTTGTCACCTTGGGTAAGTTAAATAAGTCAGTCAGAGTCTTGTATCAGTTAACATATTACTTAATGGATCCATATGTGCAGTTCAGAACCATTTGTGGCTTGTCTATCATGCTCTTGAACCTTGCTTGCCAACAATTAACATAAATGAATAGGTAAGGCTGTTTTTCTGACTTAACAACAGGCAACAAGTATCAAATGGTACCATTTAATCATCACAATGTACTCTGAGCATGCATTCTCCTTCAAACATGGCATTTATCAGATAAGAAATGTTATGGCCTGCAATGGCAGATTTGTAAATTAAGTTGGCAATGACAAATTCCCTAAAAATCCTAACCTTATCAATATAATGCTACAAAATACAGAGACATAACCACAGATTAACAAGTCGATACAGCAAAATTTGAGCAACTGTGTAGATCCTTTGGTACTATCTCCTATTGGAACTCCCCCTGAATTTTTATGTGGTTCTGTCTCTAATCTATGGATAGCTATATCCATAGTGCACATACATCTATAGAGCTAATAGCACAAATATGACAAAAACCAGAGAGACAAACAGGATGTTATGCAAATTGAGTGTTAAAACGATGTTAAGAGCATTCATGCTGTTTCACTGGTAAATGTATTGTACATATGTATTGTACATATGCAAACTTTTGGAAATCCTTAGGCAGAGGTAATACTACACTAGTGCCAATACAACAGTGGTTCCTAACCTTTTACAGCAAAGGACCTCCTTTACTAACTTCAAAAGGCATTACAACCCCAGAAAAGAACCATTCTCATAGAGGAGGTCTAAGGGACCCTCTTTGAATAACATCTATGGGCCCAAAGGGAGAGCTTGTGTCAGTAGCTTCTCCTGAAACCATAGCACTTCAGACTCAATTGATACTTTCTTGGTAAAAATCTCCTATTTTGTACATTTTATCCATAAAACTAAAACATGTGTAAACATACATATATTGTTTAATACCCTCTTCCTAACTAAAAAGTTTACAGCATCTACTGAATCAAAAGTCTGACATATTTGCAAGGATGAGAGAAACAGGAGAAAGAGTATTAATATGTCTGTGGGAGCATTGTAATGGGTGTCCTTTTTGTTTCAACTTTGTAACTCAATTAAGACCTATGAAGCCAGCCTATGTCATTCTGTTTTACACACCAAGTACAAGAGATTTTCAAGTGATTTCACTGACAGTTATTGATGCAAGATTTAAATGATGTGATTATAACCTTAAGTTGATGGTGTAGGCAATAGAGGCTATTGCCATTAGAGATTTATTGTCCAGCATGTAACTCAACTTGTAGGCAGTAGAATGATACCAGAAGCACAGGTTGGGCTCACCTGGCGATGCTCCAACAAATGATGGAGAAAAACTATCAGCATTAGGAAATATATGCCTCCTTTGAACAGTCCCCTCTTTTAATACAGAAGATTTCAAGCATTACATATTGTTGGTGTACATTAGTTGTGGGAAATAACTTACATTTTCCATGCAAATATTAGAGTTGAAACCTAACAAATTGTCACAGAGTACCAAAGTTCATTTGAAACAGTGCTCGTGGAAATACAATTTGATTCAACATGTGGAGCATACAATAATTACGTAGTAGCTCTCAGCAAGGTTCAGTTAACCATACCTTGCACTATGTTGACCAAATTTTATGGCATGAAAATCAATAGGAAGGAGGCAAAATTGGCAACAAACAAAAGCTGACTTAAGGCAGAGATGATTTTGGGTCAAGTGGCCGAATTTTGGGGAATCAGTAATTTGCAAATGCACTGTTCTATGACTGTAATTTCTGGTGTCAAGGCGCTAATGACATTTACACTGGTGTGTGATGTAAAAGGAAATTTATTGCTTATTGTGAAAAACTTTACCAACTATATATCAAATGTTTTTTAAACGTTTTTAAAAATGTATAGAAGCACTCAATAAGGTTTCTCTTATGCCATACTAACAGAAAACATGAAAATATCTAAAAAACAGATCGGGGAGCAGATCTGTAGTATACTAGCACTACAAGACGTGGTATGCAATTTCTTCACTGCTGGCTTTAGCCTACTTTTAGACACAGCAGCACTAAAGCTAGTTGAAAAATTGGAAATAACTACAATTTACATAAGATAGTGCTATACGTCTAAATTAGCGGCATATTCATGAAACATGGAAACCTCTAGCAATGCTGCTTTGGCATTCCGTGTGTATTAGGGCCTGTATGTACTAACAGACACAGTAGCACATATATAATGGGGATGCCGTCGAAAACCTCAGCGAAACCCTCGCAAACACAAGAGAATCTTGGATTGTTCCAGAATGCAATCCGAGCACCTTGATGTAATCGCATCACATCATGTAACTGTAGTGGTCATGGTACCCTTCCTTTTTCAGACATGTTTATAACAAGCTTATCATTGGATAAAATATCCTATTTTGTACTCACATTTTCTTCTTACTACCCTTTTTCCCCTTAGAAAGTCGTTTATTTTTGCCAACAGCCATGATTGAATCACTGTTGTAGCTGAAAAAGAGGACTTTTCCATGAAACAGCACCCTCTTATTCAAGCAAGTGAATGGAAGAGAGGTTGCAGCAACATGTGCCCGATACGTTTCCACTGTTGATCATTGCGAATCGATGTTTCTCAACTGTTTTACTTAATTAACTTTTCCTTGTTATTTTTCTAGCAAGGATCTTACCTCTTAAATTATGTTTCAAGAAATTTCGTGGGATGACGATAGAGATCAGGCTCAGCTAGCAGCGAGACTTTTTATTAATAGTGACCGGAAACGTAAGCAAACAAGCTACGATGCAATGCCCAGAACCAAGCTTCGAAAAGGGGACTTCCAGAATAGTAACGATACTCACAGTCGTAAGGAGAGTTTTACATCAAGTAAATATGAAACAAAAGTACGTCAAAAGTCTACCAAACCAAACGAAAGAAGAAGCAGTGCTAAAGACAGCAAGTTTGGGAAAATAGCTAACAAATTTGAAAGCAATAACAAGCGATTTCGCGACGCAAGAGACTCGCCGAAAGAATCGCATAACAAACTTGACAGTAAACCACAAGCAAAACACGCAGCAAAAGCTGAATCTCAGGATGATGGATTTCTACATAAGAACTCATACAGGAACAAACTACACGGTAAAAGCTATACAGCGAGAGAACATCAAATAGAGGTTCATTGTGAGTCGAAGCAACAGTTTACAACTACACAACTTCAAGACAAAAAACGTCAACAGAAGTTAAAAGAACAAGACATAAAATCTCCAGGGAATAGAAAAAAGGAAAAGAACATAATTTCAGATCACAAGCGGATGCAAGTTAAAGAGGATAAGCCACTTCCATATCAGCAGGAAAAAATACACGAGTTTCGTGAAGAATACGATAAAGTAGCAGAAGATGACGAAATCGAATTATCAAGAAGTACAGATGTAAAAGTTCCAAATCATTTGAAGTATTTTCAGAGGAAGTTAGAAAAGAAGTTGGGTGGTGGACAGTTTAGATGGCTCAATGAAAAATTGTATACAACACATAGCTCATCAGCTCAGAAAATGTTTAGAAATAACCCACAACTTTTTGATGCTTATCATTCAGGTTTCATTTCACAAGTTAAATCATGGCCAAAAAAGCCTGTCGATCACCTGGTGGATTATATCAAGCAAAGGTATGTGCATGTATTAATTGTATCGTAAATTAGTAATAGATATGCAACTGACTGACGTTTGTGTCAGACTTTAAATGCTTGAACGCAAAAGACAAAACCACGAAGCAGGGTTCTGGTCAGTGTATGACATGTTTGATGAATTCACTTCATGAGAGTGCTTTGACAAGTTATAATGGTTATATATACAGTGTACATACTGTATATATGTCTCTGTCTAGTAATATGTATTTTTATCTAGAAGCATTTATACAAGATAGTTGTTAAAATGGCACCTTAGTCATCAATACTTTGAAGATCCAAAGAAATTTTAAGGCTAGGAGCAGCCAATGGTTGGTACAGGAATGTTTCTTATTGACAGAAGATATCCCGATATGTAAAGGTCATAGATCCCCATATGCAAGATCTCTTCTTCTTTAAAATTTGTAATATATACTCCAGTGAAAGCCTTTTGTATATAGGCACTTTCTTGACTCTAGCTAGACAGTAGTACTGTGTTCAAAGCTTCAAACTGGAAGTACTTCCAAGTTAGGAGGACCATGCAACTATGAAACTAGCCCCTGGAGGAAACTAATTAGGTGAAGGATTGCATGTTGCTAATGTTTGCAATGTCTTGCTATTGATTAATGAATTTGTTTGAAATAAATTGTCATTGTTGGACTTGTTGGTTATGATTATTTATGAATAACGGAACATATTATGTACTATTATTAATAAATAAACTTGATGGCACTTTACTATTATTGATAGCCCACCAGAACTTGATGGCAATATATTTTTATTAATGTCCAAACATGATTGTAATGCTTTTGATATTGCTAAATGAATTTGATGGGAATTTATTGTTATTGATAAGAGAGCTTGATGACATTCTATTTTTATAGATGTCCAAACATGATTGTAATGCTTTTGAAATTGATCAATGTATTTGATGGCAATTTATTGTTATTGATAACAGAGCTTGATGGCATTCTATTTTTATTGATGTCCAAACATGATTGTAATGCTTTTG
>JAAAKL020005581.1:0-19103 GCA_010016065.2 Carybdea cf. marsupialis auct. non (Linnaeus, 1758)
GTAGCAGCAGTGTTTGTGGATCATGGCTCTGAAACTTTGAAGCTTAAAGAATATTCAACACACAAGAAAATAACACGGCTGACGCTGCACACGATTGCTCTGTTTTGAAGTCGATTCTTGCCCGGCGTTTCCGATCTCGAGTGATGTAAAGTCTATTTTTAGAAACAAAGGCTTAAATGGGTTTGTGCTATAACAGTAAGTGCTAATACAGAAAGAGAGATATAGAGATCTGTGACAAGTTTAGAGAGTTCAGACATGTAACTCATGTTGGTTGCCCTTTTTAAATTTTACTTTCATGTCAGTAAAGATTAAAGTAAGATATGACCTTGTTTTACTGTTTTAGTACGTCTAGTTTTGGATTGCAAAACTCATCCCTGCTGCAAGCAATGGGCCAAATTCAATAGTAGATTTTTAGGCCTCACTTCAGAGGCGAGGTATTCTAAAGGCACCATTATACTGCTTGGTATGTTAAGATAAGAAAAGTTAATCTTCTGGCGGTAGCAGAACCTAGAAACGTCTTGTCGACAAAATTCTTTATCGTGCCATGCCGTTCATTGGCGTCTATACAAGCCGTTCATTCCATTTACCACAAATAGCGTAGCCTCTTTGTCGGCCTTCTAGTAATTGATAGTCTTATTGATTGTCGTAAAGAACCAAATTTCGCATCCAATAATATGGAAGATCTCTAGCATGAGCCGTTCCGCCAACCATTCTTAGAACGAGATTGGTTGTGGTTACTAATTTGTTATACCACTTCGCTTAATAGTCGCTCTGTTTGTTTAAGTCTCAAAAAATTGTTCCGTTTGACAACGCCCCTCTCGCACTGATTTGATGTCATTAGCTATGCAACCAACCATCTATAACCGATTCGTGTTATTTCGTCATCGATGTGCTTTTACTAACACCCACTTTGGTATATCACTTGAGCATGCGAGTTGGACTAAGTTACGAAAAGTCCGCTTGGGACTTGTTTTTTTACAGATATTCTTCCAACTACGAAGTTCGTGTAGATGGGAAAATATCAATCTTTTTTGTTTTAAGAAAAAGGGAGATGTATACCCTCACAGATATATACAGTGTGTTTTAACCGTTTTTCATACAGTCTTAACATACGACTGAGACTCTTTATTTTATCAAGTAAAACTCCCTTGATCCGTGGTGTGCTGCCAAAATTTCTGGAAAATGAGGGGGAGGGGGGAAATCGGGTTTTTGGTGATCCGGATATGCTTCCCTAGAAAACTTTGGACCACACCGCTCAGATCCTAGTCACATTAGTGAGCCTGATATGCACTTATCGATCATTAACTTACAAAATGAGACTGGCCAAACTTCCACCCCTAAGCAAAATCAATCACTGTGTTGAATTGGGAGACAAATATCTTGAACATGATATAAAATGTCATATTTTGACAAAACACACCTTTTTTTAAAAGGGGCTGACCCAGGACCCCAGAACCCCAAGGACTACAAACTGGCTCAGAATGCGTTACATAGTTCATTTTATTGATTTTATTAGTATGTCATAATTGCTGTTGCCCAGTAATTCAAAAGAAATGCACATCTACTACGAACTACCTCCATCGACGACCTTTGTATATGAAGTTTAGAAAAGCGCGTATGAGATGGGTTTTCAAATCTGCTACCTTTAGGCCGAAGAACCTCACTATTTTGTCGTGTTTCAAGCGTGTTTTCGTTTTGCATTCATTGGGTTTCATACTTGAAAACAATTTTATTCAATCTACACAAGGCACTTAATGTAGCCATTTTTCTTTCAAGGCATCGTAATTACGATGTATTTTGTTTGTAGCGGAATTCACATAGAAGGGAAGGACATATGGAAAGCATTTGTTGAGACTATTAACAGCTCCAGGCGGAGTTTAAAAAGACTCCACAGAGGCGGCCAATAGGTTAAATCTTCTCTTCGTAGTTTATTGGGTTTATGTTGTACAACTGGACCCCACTGCGCCGTCCCTCCTGCTTTTGTTTCCTTTTACAATGTCAAAAATGTCCCATCGGAGTCTTTGAAATGTACAGATGATGATCGAGGATGTAGATCAAGCTAGCAATAGCACTTTGAAGCTTTACCCTCTGCCTTGCACGATATAGTGACCATCGTTACTACAAAAATACATTTTCTTCCATTATTTCGAATCTCGCTGTGTTATTTTACTAACCCCATTTCCCCCAATCCAAATTTATGCATAGCATGTTTAATATAGAAGTATGAAAAATTCATGATAGAAAGGGCAATTGCAGTTGATTGTACAGTACGTACTTAAATGTGAAGCCATTAAACAGGTTAGAGTGTGTTATCGATGATGGCGCGAAAGTTCGCTTGGAATTGTTTAAAAATTTTCTATTGATACTCTGAGAGCTTAAAGTGTGTTCACCATGTTATTGTCGTTATACGTCAGTGTCACGGATTTTTATGCTTCGGTTTCTCTGTACACGTGATGGAGCCAGTATTTAACTGAGCCTTCTTCATCTGATTATTCGATTATGTTACGAGCCTCCGTCCTTTGCCGTTGTCTACCAGCTCGTGAACTTCAATGTTGTTTACGACTTTGCATTTGTCGCAATAGATTTATCTGAAGATGAGGAACTTGTTCATATGATGCAAGAGCTGAAACAAAACGGACGGAAGACGAAGGAACTGAAACGTAGTCAAAGCAATAGTTCAAGAACGTGAGTACATTGAATTCGCCAACTTTAACCATACAGCTGTTTAGACGTTTTAGCGTTTTAGATTTCTTTGGTAGCTTCCCGTTCGCTGTAACTAGAAAGAAACAGTTCGTACTTTTGTCTGTCAAGTGAACTTGTATATATATGTATACTGGTCCATGGGGAGACATTGATCAGTTGTTACGTGACGCTTATTCAGCCGGCGGTGATGCTTAACAGATCATGTCGTATTTTTCAGTCACCAACTTAAAGTCTTCACATGGCCATGGAGTTTTTCTCACTCGTTTGCTTTTCTGGTAGCTATACTTGTGGTTGTTGCTTAGCAACATGCTCAAATACGTACATGAGTGATGATTAAAAGTTATTTGAAGCGGTTGTTGGTCGAGATATGAAAGGTATTTTGTGATGGACGGTCATTTAAAAAGTTTTTGATATGATTAATATAGGGCATGATATGTTAATATTCCATTGTGACATAACCAAGTACAAAAAACATACAAGTATGAAGTTGTAAGGGATGCGTCATGATAGAGGAAATAAGAGTTCGTGAACGAGTGGGGTTTAATCTTTCTTGTATATCGAATGAGTTATCAGTCTTGCCCCCCTCCCCCTTTAACATGTAACTGATATGAGACAAAGTGCTAACCACGCCCACGTAATTAGGGTCATTTCCTTACCTACCTATACTCTCTTTGCTCTGTAATAACTGCCGAAAGCAATTTATTTATTTTTACTTTTTAATTTGTATAAATAATACTTTTTAATTCTGATTTGGGAAACACCTGTGAGAAATCCAACAGGACATGAAATTCATTAGCCACGTGTTTGAAAGTAGAACACGGGACAATTAGTTTGTCTATCAACCAAAACGGAGAGCCATCATTACTAGGAATGAGAAAGGGAAGACGGTGGAATGATTGCCTGTATCTTTGATAAGAAATAGTTAACTCACCTGAGATGACTCTCATAAAGGAGAGGCAGTTTACGGGCTTCATAATCGGGACATGTTTTAAATGCTTGTAATGCATCACTGTGGTTACTTACTTGACTACGGGCTGCTCAGGCTTCGGTGGCTGTAAACCAAGAAATGTATTTAGTAAAGGTTCTCTTCGCTGGTGGCCGTGCACATGTGCAACTGATAGTATGGCGTGGCGACGCATGGTGAGTACGTTTTACGTAGGGATTTCAAGTTCGCAATGGTATAGCGATACGTAGTATTTAGATCATGTCAACGGCGAAATGTCTATTGAGAGACTGTTGTCGAAAAGTGGGTAGTCGTAAGGACTGGATACTCGCATCTCGGTAATCGGAAAGACATCTGGTAAGGTCGGAAACAGTGAAGACCGTGCGCCAACATCAAAATAGCCGACGTTGTGGGATCGTTATGATATATTAGTATATATTTTTAACGTATTTAGTGCTATTTATACCACTATTTCACAGTCACATTCTCGGGTGCGTAACGAGAAAATGCCATCGTGTGGTGTAATTCCGTGGAAGTAAAACAGGGGTACATTTGCACAGATGCGAACACCAACGATAATATCGATAATTTTCTGTTGAACCATGCTTCTTTGATCCCAAGGAATAGTATATTTAGTTCTGTTTGAATCAAATCGAAGGCGACGTCTGATAACGTAGGAGATACGTCCTTTTATTGAGTGAAAACTTAGGTCATGTTTTGGTCTAGAGCATTAACTGTGGTCAGCGGTTATTCAGCAGAAGAGAAAAGAATTTTTCCGACCTTAAGAGCTTGTGTGAATGTAATGGTGCGTATGTCAAAGATAGATGGAGTATGCGTCGGAAACCAGCTAATTTCTGGAGCATTGATTGTCTGTGTTAGGCGTGTGACGTAGACGGACTTTCACTACTTCCTTGTCTTGATTACAACTATGGATTCAGTACGGATTTTCATCGGTGATATTGTTACGGGGAGACATCGTCTTGACCGAAATGAGGCTCTGGTGTGAGTCAAAGTAAACAATGTAGATCATAATATTTATTTATATGTTTTGTTCCTTTTAAATGGAAAACTAAACAAGGACTATGAAGCATTTCTTTAGTTATCATTGGTGACAAGGAGCATCTAGTTAGAATATCATCAAGTAGAATGACCTGAAATATGCCAGTTGTGGCAGCACTAACTCGCTGTGGGTAGCCAATCGATTTGAGGAATGTGTTGCCACGTCATACTGTTGTTTCGGGAGAAAGACCGGCTGGCGTAGATTGTTTTGGGTAGCTGTTGAAATAAGCAATATAAAAGTGGAGGCAAAGACTGCTGCTGTGTTGAAAATGAAAGACCACCTGTCATAAGTATTTAAAGAAGATTCGAGTATGATCTGGGAAGGGTGGGGAAACCGATCTGGAAAAGAAGCAAAATGCGTACGAGGAGAGAAAGTTGGGGGTGGAAAAGTGCATTAAGCATGGGTAAGCGTACGAGATGGGGTGAAGAGTATTTCCTTCATGTACGTTCCGGGTAAATTATTGGACATTGCTTCCTCTCTCCCCCACGTGACCACCACTGACATCAAGGGCATCTTTGAAAAGTATCGGAATCTAACAGTTGAGGAGATTGACCCGCTGTTTTGTGTCTTTTTTGTATGGGCGTAGGTTAGCCACTGCCCGTATGAGATAAACATGGTGTTAAGCACCTTCTGAACAACCAGCCTTTTTTCTTTGGTCGTTATGGCAACCAATCTCCTTTTATTTCTTTTATTGTGATAAACACCAAATTTTCTACATAGTTTATGTTGTGATATGTTTCTGGTCAACGTAGCTCAATCCGTTGATCATTCAAAAAGTATATTTATGGTACATTAAAATTGCACGAAGTAGCAAAAGCATTCGAGTACAAATATGGTTTCGCTACGTCGTGCAATTTTAGTCCATCGTTTGCCAGATTAATTCATTCAGTGGAGTCTTTTAACTAGGTTCTAATAGCTCAGGCTATGGCTCTATAAATATGTTTGTGTAAGTAAGCTACGTTTCTTGCAGTTGTAGAATGTTTCAAAGAAGTGCAGCATGTTTTCGGAACTTGATGTGAAATATTGTCTAGTTTTCAAATTCACAAACTTGTAATGGTAAAATATGACCTGCACTGCTTTTATGTACAAGGCTGTGAAAACATAATTTTTCCAGCAGTTTGATTATTTTTCTTCTTCACATTGTCACGGTTATCAAATTGAGGTAGATTTTGAGGTCGTGATAATGACCTTGCAATTTGCACAAAATAATGAAATTTGATACGTGGTGCCATACTGCCGTTATCGGCGAAACCCAGAATGTCTACAGATACGCTTTGAAGATGATCTGCCAATGTTTGGTATATTAACTTATTTAAATGTTGGTCATGTGACTTACCTATGATGTCACTGTTACATGTTATGCTATTTTTTGAAAGTTTCGATATTTCCAATTGGTTTTTATACCAAATCATATTGTATCATGCAAATGAGAAGAACGAGAGGTATACAATTTGACAGCATTTGTAGCATTTTACTCTTGTGAGATTACGTTGACTTACCCCCTCCCCCTTGTACACACCCGTTGGGTAAAGACTCTGATTTAGTTGTGACTGGCTTTATTAAATGATATTGCATTTTATCCCAGTATTTTTGGTCGTCATAAATTGTAGTGGAAGTATCTCTCTTATCGAGTTTAAAGTTCTAATAGTCGTGAGTTTGGTTTGGAGTTGAATTCACATATTCATAATTCAGCGGCAGTGTCTTGGAATCTTGTTGCCTTCGAAGCAACATTGTACGTTTAGAAAGCCAAGCCATTTAGCCTTCGATCTACGAAGAATGACGGGAAGGCAATAAAATTGAACAAGTTTTATTTTTAAGAAAAGAAAAACTGCACTATCAAAATAATACGGACGTAGAGTTAAAAGTATTGTGTACAATTCCAAATTGATATATAGTATAATTCATAAACATTTGAAAGTGAAAGATAAAAATCAAACCAGGTATTAAATTGAAAGTACTCTTGAAGAATGAAGTAAAGACAATTTTAATCATGAATTTTGAAGTAATTGTAGTAGATAGTATAATAATATCACTTGCAAATTGATCTTTTTAGACCTACATATTTTCCCTTCCAAGGAATCTCAAGTGAAAGCCTAACCTGACCTTCATTTTATGTATTAAGACACTTATATTTTATTCAATATATAACTGTCGGAAAATACTCAAATCAGCAGTATTTTAGTATGATATTCCACAACGCAAAATTCAAACTTATTCCATGACGGTGCTAATTTTCTCGTTTACTTGAGCTTCAGATGTCTTTCTCTTGACCAACGTTTGTTACCACAGTCGCCTTTCCGGATCTGAGAACTTAACAATAACATAGCTTTGAACGACTTCGATCTAGGATACGCTTTGCTTGAAATTTGCTTGTCAAACAGGCACGCAGCGAAGCTGATCCTGTGGAGAACAGTAAAGCTTTGTATTACCTTGGTGATTGAGCTACGTTGACTGGGCATATCCGCAAATCGGTCGTATGGCTTGACCGTTGACATTACCGTAGATATTGCCTTAACTTTCTTGGAATGATCGTTACCTTGATGTAAGATTTTGTGGGTTTTTTTGCAAACCAGATTGTGTGTACGACGATCAAGTATAGTAGACAAACACAGAATGTCTGTCAATGATGCAAAGAGCGAGGGGATGATACTCCAGTCTTCTCCAGATTACAAAGATGTTTACCTTCATCCAGTAAGTACACATTTTAAATTTGTTCATTGAGCTACGTATTTTTGCGTGTAGTTGAGTTATGTATCAAGAGAATGAATTACGTCGTTTAAATGCCCGAATTTCTTTCAAGGTTATTTTAGAACTAAGGCATTGTTTCAAGGGAAACTGGAATATTTCGTCGAAAAGAGGAAACCAAGCGCACACATCAGTAAAGAGATTGTTTTTAGTGGTAACACTTCTTGTTCATTTTTAGGGGTAGAAGATTACACGCCAGACTAGAAGAGATTGTGTTTAGTACCTATAGCTTAATTTGCAGTATCCTATTCAACGATATTATATGTCGTGGTGCTAAATATGTCACACTCCATTGGAGCTGACAACGCTTTTCTTTCACTACGATTCGGGAAGACGTCTTGTTTTCCAGGAAGTAAGATAAGTATTTTCATTACATCATGGGATCACTTCATTCGCTGAATTTCTTGATTACGTCTTCTCCTCTGTAACACCATCGATGATAGAGTTAAAAGTTGTCTCCGAATCGAATAATGTCTTTGCTTTCTAAATACCGGAATTAGGGTAGTAGTTTATCGAATACAGCGTACATCTGATAATACCCGACCTTCTTAAGGTCATAATTATTGCACGCTACTTTTTCATCGTGCGTGAATGGACGTGCCTCATAGTTATATTATGCGTTAGCCTGCAACGTTTTAGTAGTGTTGATGCAGCAAGGAAATAATTGTGAGGATGTGTTATTATATAACATAATCGAACAATCTTGATCTTATTATTCATACATGACTGGTATTTTCGATGCCACCAGAACTTAGGCTTAATGCAACCCTTTCGTTGTCAAGACAACTATCGAACAAAGTTAGATTCAATGACTTACTCTTAGCTACCAGTGCTAAAAGAAATATTCGATGTAGAGAGTTAGTTTCAGAACTTGCTAAGGAAGATGGCGTTCAAAATATTTGAGGCAGGTGGATGACATGTTAATATTCTAGTATGAATACAGAGTTCTGTACAAGTCCAATGGCCAGGGTATTACCGGTTATGATTGGCACTCAATCTGTTTTTCGTCGTCCATAGCTACAAATTTAAAACATCCTTATTTTCGAGACAGCCATTTGTAGGAATTATATGCCGCATATCATTTGGCTTACTTTCACAATTGGTTGACCAGATATTTTATCTTTCCACAATATGGTAGTAGCTAAAAGATATGCATGCAGTGCCGCATCCGACTTCGGGTGGACATATCGATCTGCGCTGGCAAGTAATCGTCGCCTTTGGAACGACGAGCTGGAAGCCCGGTTGCGTAGCCACAGTAGTAGAGAACCCTTATAAATTTATATCGTATTTGGTTAGTGATTAATAACGTTGCGAATCTCTCTATTCTATGACTACCTCAGTCTCTCCAGTAATATGAGGAGGGGTGGATGGAGGTCGAAACGTGCATAATGCATTTGTTAGGGTATGAGGAGAGGTGAGGGGTGTCATGCTTTGTTAACGCTTCTGGTTTATTTGTACCCTTACTTTCATTGTGATTAGATCGTTGTTGCTAAGGACAACTCTTCAGCTAAAACAAAGAAAAACTCATTAGCATTTAGCAACATCATTTGTACTTCCAACACTGTGTTATTAAATGCGCTCAGATCACAATTCCATCATCTTCTTGTGTTTGAATCCGAGTAACAGTCTGTTTGATATTGCAATCGTGCGTTCTTTTACGGGAATGTGTGTTGACCAGCAAAATTTCCCATTTCCTCATGTAAATTCTGGCAGACTTGGAATATGGAGACCGTCACCCAGACACAGTGCTACAATGGAGTTAAGGAAATGTACAATGTCGGTATCTAGAAAGCCCGAGGGCTGCTCCCGTGCGTAAGGTTTCTCTTCATAACAGTAAGGAAGGATTTCTGAAATCGGGATGCCTCAGTACTAATCGCTAACAGTCGTAGGTATTAACAAGCTATTTGAACCTATTTCAAGCCATATTGATTCGCGTGCCGGGTCTTTTGAGGTATGCTGAGGTGTCACCTTTAAAGACAGTGCTCAAATTCGGTAGCTGTTTAATTCAGAAGTACTGATTTACCGTATGGTCGTAACGTTAGTTTCCATCTTGTATAACAGTCATTACGAATGAACATATGTCGAAACTCAGGTAACAGGATACAGAAATCTTCGAGTAGTCTCAAAAGAGTTGACTTCTACGGTTTTGGTGGTAACGATCAACTGTATTAAGTTCATTCTACGCTACACGAGGAAAGTAACACTAGTCGATAACTTGAACGTTACCGTACTCGATTTTGGTGTCATGGGATGGAAATGCTTATGAGCATCCTGTTTTAATCGTGTTGCAACCAATCTTTTATCCTTAGCGCATGCGCATTGGTTTCTTAGAAGATAAAATGGTCAATGTATCTTGTCAATGCCATCAATCCATTTCTACGATTAATATGTGTTAGCAAAACACAAGACTTCGTTTATATGTCCTGAAGAGTAGCAGGAACACATAAAATCCCAACTAAATTGCCGTAAAACTCTCAACTCCAAAGTAGTAGTAGTAGTAGTTTCGTATGGTAACTCCAAAGTCAGAGGTGGCTAACCTTTTTGGGACCACGGGTCACAGTTTGATCGCTAGAGTCGATCCTGGCCGTATCCAATATTAAAGCTACTACTAATGTAAAACGTCAACGTTCCAGTATCAGCTGCTGTTTGCTCGTTTTCTCTCCTTTCTCAAGTTCTTGCGAGAATTTCATTATTTGTGTTTTGCGTGTTTATTTTTACAATAATCAATTCGCAAAAAGCCAGCCCTGCCCCAGATCTTTAGATTGCAGATTGCGCAGACTTGGTACTGTTGAGTGAAGGAACACCAACGATTAGCAAGCTTCTAGAAAGATGCAGAGGCGAAATTTGAACACAAATATTGCTTAAAACCGCACAAAATAGCGAACACATTTTAGCACTGTAATGCTATTTTCGTCCGATACTCCTCATAGTTCAAAATCGTCGGTGTGGAAATTGAGAAGAAAGCAATGAAATTAATACCCAACGATGTTTAGGATTACCCATTCAAAACTCTGTCTGCCAGATTGGTGTTGCTTTAAAGAATTCTGTTTGTCTACTAAGAAAAGGTTTTCTTCTTTTCATGTGGATAGGTTCGAGAACAAGAAATAGAAAGGAGACCTAACTTTACCTATTACACGGAAGCGGTCATCCGTATACATTTTCGCACATTCTAGGTTTTCAAGCAAGTGCTTCCCTATAGCAGAGTCACATTGCTTAGCAGTGCTTTTGGTTTTAGAAACTCGATGTGGTTGTTTCCTTGTAGGAGCAGATACTTGGCTTATTACTCCTTCGTGTATTGTCTAAAACAACACCAGTCTGGCAGTCAGAGTTCTAGTTGGCTACTTTTGATACACAGTTGTGTATTACACAAATTCTGACGCTTAGCAGTACTAAAGTATTTTCGCTATTTCATGTAGTTTTATGGTCCTGTACCGTCAACAAACGTTTTTAATATTGTTTAGTTAATTTTGCTGGGAGGGAAGGAGGCTGAAAGGAAATTGCTTATGCAAGAGGGAAAAGTATTAAAAAGGGTATATGTACGTACAAAGGGAGAGCGAAGGCCCTGTTATGGTAAGATTTGTATACGTCCAATCTGAAGGGTCCCTATGGTACGTGCGGTTTTACCAATATACACAGGACATTTATTTATATAGGCAGTACAAGTTTCAGGTCAACAGATCTACAAGCCGCATAAGAAGCAGTAAGTTGCGGCGCAGGTGTTGCCATAATGGATGTGTCCGAATTGTGCCATCCTTTTACGACAGGGCACGTGGATAGGCAAATGGTTATCATGTAAGAGAACATGTTGTAGTGATTTCTTACGACGTATTTTCCGTCAGCCCCTTACTTTATAATTAAAACGTTTTAACTTTTTTGTAGGACTTTGATCCAGTAACAGCTACTGTAGAAGTGTTCAAACCTGAAAATAAGGAAGTCGAAAAACCGCAATCAGGTACGACTAGTATTGCTGCAGAGCCCAAAGTTGTGTTGCAGACCAATGCAACTGCGCCAGAACCTAAGCTTGCTACACTAGAGCCTAAGACTATAGCTCCAGAACCCAAGGCCGTTGCACCAGAACCTAAGGTTGTTGCACAAGAGCCCAAGGTGGTCTCACCAGAACCCAAGTTTATCGCACAAGAACCCAAGGTACCTGCACCAGAACCGAAGGTTACTGCACCAGCACCGAAGGTTACTGCACCAGCACCAAAGGTTACTGCACCAGCACCGAAGGTAATTGCACCAGAACCGAAGGTAACTGCACCAGTACCGAAGGTAACTGTACCAGAACCGAAGGCTTCAGGAAAGTCGGCGGCCAATCAAGCTCCCAAAGATGAGAGGTTAGTCTCCGACACGCACACGGCTACTGTTACTCTGAACAGCCAGGAAATGAAGTCGGAATTTAAGAAGCAGCCAGTAAATGAGATTGCGCCGCGAAAAGATGAAGGGCCCGCAGTAAGAGTGGTTGCAGGTTCCAACACACAAGATGCAAGTAAGTCGCAAAACGTAAACATTTAGTTTTAGTTTCATGCACTGCAGTGACATCTTTCAGGTTTGGACCAAATGTCAACAGTGGTAGATTTTAGTGCAGTAATACATTTTACGTCAGTAAATTACTGGGTAATTGCTGTCATTGGAGACAGGGGCTGTCCGTTTCCATAGTGATAAGAGTGAGGCTATGCCGTGCCCTTCCTTGCGCTTCCGTACTGCAGATACTTCACGGCGACAAAAACATAAACAGAAGCAAGTATATTTCTAGGGCAAAATTTAAATGTTGAAACTTAAATGAGAATGTAGATGCAGGAAGCAGCATTTTCTTTGATTCAGATCACATGACATATGACTAATAGGTTATAGAGAAAGTTGACCATGTTGACGTAAGGTGTATATATGGAAGAAACCAGGCTGTGTAGGTCAACGTCTTTCTAAGTCGAAGCCCCCTAGTCGGCATTTTCAATATTATGTCTGCAAAGTATTGTGAAGGGACGATAAATTTTCGTAAATTTTATGCCACTTTGATCGAGCTAAATGTATAAACGAAAGGGCTCTTAGAAAAGGGGAAACATTGTATACGTTTCTGATGCGTATTGCACACAATAGATAAGCACAATCCAGCATGATATTGCATCCTTGGGAGATATTTCATCCTTGAGAGACATTGCATCATTGGGGGACATTGCATCCTTGGGAGACATTACGTCCACGGGAGAAATTGCATCCCTGGGAAGTTAGTTTCCAGGGAATTTGGAAGCTTGTACAGACAAAAGTGGGCGAGTTTTAATTGAATCCAGAGCTGTCACAGGCATCAGTCTAAAATTGCTGCACTTAACTTTTGTAAGCAGCAAAGGCGTCAAGATTTCACCAGATGTTAGAGAACTTTGAGAACTATATGGTCAACCTTGCTTTGTTCTGTCTACACAAGAAAAATTGAAAAACCAAGTCACATCACGAAACCTTTTTGACATCTAGTACAACCTGGTCCATTTTCATAAACGGTCCCATATTGGTACAAACGAATCAAACCAGTTCGTATTCACCCGGTAACGTTTAAATAGTCATCCTATTCATACCCGCTTTGTTGCTGATTTTTTTGCATCCATACCTGTGTAACTTATCCTCATTTTTGTGGGGAACAGGTAGTATTCTAATGCCAGACTGGGCTTGTTTCAATTAGTCGATTGAAATATACTTACTTGGTTTCGTCATCTGGCTTTGACATTATACTGCTATGGGCGTCCCAGCTTCGGAATGTAATTGTTCTGTCGATGATGGTCTGTTTAATCGATGGAGAACAGACGCATATGTGAAATTGAAGTACCGAAGCACTTCTTACGGTCGCCATTTTTAGCCGCAGGCATGGTTTTATGGTTTGTCCACTACTACTTCAGAGGTGTAGTCTTCATCTTGACGGACCCAGTTTGCACTGATTGTGTAAATATAACATTTAATTACGAAACCCTGTCAAGTTACCTTTTATTTATAAAGTATTTGGTTGATAAGCACAACCAACGTCTAGTAGTAAGAATTTAGAGTTTTCAACTAACACTGACTGACTTTTTGTTTTTCGCTGCGGGCATTCATGACAAATTCTTAGAGAGGAAAAGTCTGCCGTTCCTCAAGTACAACGGTACGTCACTCGACTATGTAGATTGTGTGGTTTTGGCAAGAGATTTGGCAACTTGTGCCGTATTTTATTTGGCATTTACTCCAATCGTTTCATAAATTTCTACAGCAATATGCTTGAACTACAAAACTGTATGAAAACCCGTTGCTGCTGATCATATCTTTGCACTTTTTTTGTCCACGAAAAGTTAGTCTGTTACCACGGTATGGGTGTGCTGGGCTGCAGGTCTAGAGATCCTATTGGATACGATTAACTGTTTTAAGTGAAGGATATTATGTATGCAGTAGTTGAAAAAATCTTGAGCAGCTCATTACTACAGAATTTGTTATTTATGTCCAATTTTGTGTGGAGTTGTCTGGTCGAGACTCGATATAGAGCACTGATATGATTTAAAGAGGCTGTTTCATGATGGAGGATAACCCAAAGCTGTAAATAGTAGTACTTTTACACGGTGTTATAGAGCAGAGGTTGTTTTAAGCTTTTTTGTGGACTGAAAGTGGTTGTCGTGAAGACTTAATATTAACAGTTTTATGGTAAAATGTGACTGTTACTGGACGTCACACACACGTGAACTGCGTTATTATTGTTGCACATTTGTCTTATTTTAACGTAGAGTCAGCGCCAATTGCCAAGAAAGAGAGCGATGCACCAAGACAAGGAGGCGTACAATCACCTTCCGATGTTGCTATAACGATAGATGATTCTACTGCTTCCAAAAACTCAAAAGGCAAAAACACTGCTGCGAATAAATACAGTATTAGTGAACCTAAAGCAAATGGACTGCCGAAGAAAAAATGCTGCGTCATCCTCTAGGGGTAGAAGCATTTAACTACTTTCTTTAAATTAACGAGGGATGAAGGACAGGCATGTTGGAGTGCAATCGAAGATGTACGTCGAAGATGAGCGTCGAAAATGTGCGTCTCGAGAGGCAAAGCAATAGATGCGAGGCTGTTACTGGCAAACGAATGACCTGCTACGGGACAGGTTTGAAAAACACTATCAGTAGAGATCGTAATGGATAAGTGTGTATAAGACATTAGGTGTAGGACTGTAGGTAGTTTATGACTTGAAATAGTTTGTAGTAGACTTTCTAAGCTTTGCTGTCGTGTCATATTGATGTGCCACGTTATTAATCGATTTTTAACGCATATCAGGCGGGGCTTATAAATTAATTGATGAATTGAAGGGGTAATGTAAGCTGCGGAAAACTATCGAATTTTAATAAAGGAGTTAATTATTTTCGAACTTCTTCGAGGGACTTTTTATAGATTGTTCAGACCTTCCTCGTTTAATGAGAATTCACTTGGTGTGCAGGTTTGTAGCATCGTTTGAAATCCGTTCTCATTCGAGATTTTCATGTTGTATGATAGAACTATGATGGCTAGGGCTGGCACGACCCCACTGTATGCTGGGGTCAAAAAGCTTTGACGCATTTGTTTACGGTATGATCAGGAGAACGAGGTATAAGAATGTGCAACTGTAATTGTCATGTGTCAATGTTATTTGTCAAAAATCTAATTATTTAGAAGATGACCTTGTTAATACTTCCTTACTGAAAGTTTTCTTTTGACGCTCAGGTCATGCTACAGTTTTTTCGATATTGTATAAATTTCATTTTACACGGTAGTCTTAGAATTGTAGATTTCATTTCCTTAGCGCCTTTCGTATCATAATGTATGCAGGTGAAAAGTAACTTCCGTAGAGCTGGCTTCTATAAATTTCCCTTGCTGCTAGCTGGACTCGCTGCTGCACTTCTCAATTCTGTTTTTCGAGCTTTTCGATTTTGGGCCCAAATTCTCTTTTTAGCGTGATTACTTGACTATGCGCGTATGTACCTGTAATATGTATGGGGTACTTGCACAAGTTGTGTTGAATTCCAAAGCTTCTCAAACATTACTTTGTTGTGGTACATACAAATTAGAATCGTGCTTCGTAGTAATCTCTAAAACTCTTTCAATATCATTTATGCGGCCCTTGTCTCAATGTTCGCCTTTGTATCTTGCCAGACAGAAGTTTGCTTGGGGAAGCCTTTCTCCCATCACTTTCATGTTGCCAAATCCCAGGCAGACACAGGTCATTTTCCGGAATCTGTTTTTCAATTGTTCAGAGTAAAATCTTGCAATTTTAATAATACGTCTGTTGATAAAGATGCGTTTTCTTCTCAGTACATTTTACCCAGTTATCGGTATTGGTGGGTGTCTGCAATCTTTTTGTCAATTTTTTCCTTGCAATCACCACATGGGACGAAATTTATAATCAGTAATTTTTACATTGTCGATCATTGTTTCTCTTATAAGACTACGAATTGCCAATTCCTTGGATTACACAGTACTGTTATATGCGTTTCAGAAAGTGTAGGCCACGATCTGTCATCGTATCTCCTGCCAAGCAGAGAGGAAAGTGTAGGTCACAAAGCCTTAAGAACATATTGAAATTTGAAGCGGGAAACTAGACTGTGAAGGTGTTTTTTTGGCACAAGTTGATTCTGCCAGAAATGAAATAATGCAAACTGATTTAGGCATGAAAGTTATGGTACAGACATTTTAATCAAATAGTGAGAGACGAAAAATAAACTTGAAGGTATTTATATCTTGATGTTTTGCTCCACTTTTAACTTAAGTTAAGAGAAACCGGTCACAACAACGTAGCAATGGCGTATAATCTAACGATTACGCACGTGCCAAATTGTAGGTGACAAGTGTAGGATCTGAACAGGATTCAATTTTAACTACTCACCTTTTACTGCGTCCCCTTCCTAACAATAAATGGAGAATATTGCGCCCCCGTGAATAAGGCTGGAATCCACTTCGTAAGGGGGTGTTCACAATCGACGTCAACTGCGGGCTTGTCTTCTAATCAACTGTTGTCAGCTTTGCCCTTCGTTACCCACATCCGGAAAATGGTGGCGTTGTCGTAATTGTTGTAGGGCAGTCGCACTTTTATGGCTAATTGGCAAAATGTGGGTTAAATACAGGGCATGCTTCTACTGAACTGCCTCCCCCCCTTTGGACCTACACGCCCATACCAGCTAGATCTTGCAACTGTGTGTCGGTAAATCCACTTCAAGAAAGTGCCGAAGTGTCTCGGTGTCACACTGGATGAAACATTCTTGCAAAGAAGCACAAGACATCCACAGCTGCGTATAGTAGCGGCACGAGTAACATACTGCATGGATATCAGCAGACACCGTCCTTTTCATGGGCATGCGCAAAGGGCATTTATTATTCCTGTGAGGCAACAACCGCTAAAATTTTCGTTAACAACATCTGCATGATGCCTTTCACAATGGTTCGCCTAACGATCTCAGACGATCTGCGAGCAGTCGCCATCTTTGGATTGAAATGCTCCTTACTTCCTTTCCCTATTGTATTTTACTTTAACCCTCCTTAGAAAAATTTGATAGACGTCCAATATTTTGGATGAAAACTTTGATATACTTCCAAAGTCTTTACTCGCTCTCTTCTTTTGTGGTGCCAAATAATGCGCCCCGTTTTGATACTACAGAACTGACACCAAAAGTCCAGCGGCAGCATCGAATCAAAGCAAGCGAACCATCTACCTGCCTTCTGAGAAATAGAATCACCTCACCTTGATAGACTGAACCAATTACCGTAACCGCATCAACGAGTTGCTACACTATTGCTACTCCTATATCCCTCAACTCACAACGATAGAAAATTAACAATCCACAAAACAAGACCATAGAATCTATTACAAACGGAGAAGACATACTCAGCCACTTCTGCTGTCTCCGTTTTACAACGCACGAGCAAACATCTGGAAACATCAGATCGAGGTTTGAAAGCGTCCAAGGTGGAAAGAACAAAAATGAAATATAAATATTTTGACTGCAATACTAACATAGCTAAAGCTGGTGATGCCTTTTTTCCCTGTTTTGTTTGAGTAACACATGGATCACCTTTAAAATTTTAATAGAAACATTTGTCACCTTGTCATTCAAAAGTATCCTAATGCAAATGAAACTTTGTATTTTGTGAAGTTGTTTGGGACCAGAATACTTCAGTTGAGGACTTTTCCTTCTAAGCTTCATCGTTCCTAAGGTTCATCCTAGAAACGACTCTGTTGTAAAAGACGGATCACTTAATCTTGCACTATAGATGACTAAGTTTTAAAGAACTTGTGTAATTTCTTCGTCGGTATTCCATGTTTTCTGTGTTTTGTAGATATATAATGTACAATTCGTTTTGAGGAGAGAGGGTTTGAAATGATACGTGTGAATAGATACTAGAGAAATAGAAAAGTATGTCATCAACGCGATTCGAGCCCGTGACCTACGCATTCACGGAGTGCGCTCCAGAACTGAGTTAGGTGACCCCAGTTGATAACATGGCGGAGAGACTGGTCTCCAAAATTGTGTAAAGCTGGAAGTCCATGTCCTCCGGTGGGGTATTGGGAGCTAATGTTACGACTAGAGAAATTGATCTTGTTGGGCGATCCTATTTAACTCATATTATTTCCTCCTATCGCACAGGAGTACGAGATCCTTTCAATTTAGGGGCAAACAACTTTTCCTGACCAAGTTTTTAATCTAAAATAGTCGACAGATTGAAATTGGCAGTTTCAAGTTTTTCTCTAGTGAAATAATTTAATACTAACACTTCAGATATTTATGATTCAATTTTGCCATAAATGGGCGACCGTTTCTCCACGAACTCGCAGAAATTTGTGAGGGCAGAGTGCCCCTCCTTCTGTCGCCGATACCGTATGCGTCTGTTCAATTGTCATCTTCTTATGCAGTCTTCGTATCTAATGCTATAAATGGGTCATAATCCAAGATATTCCTCTCTGTCCCTCCTTCTCTTCTCAGTTTGTGTCCAATCAAACTTCACTTGCTTCTCCCAAGAATGTTAAACATTTCCCTTTCCATTCTTACCTTTCAAAAAGTTCTTCGTTCGTAATCTTTTCTGTCAATGATATCTTCATCATACTTCCCATGAACCACATTCCCACCGCTTTTAGCCATTTCCATACATTGTACCATGAGCGCTTGCTTCTGATGGCAAATCCTACATTTAATATTCATCATTGCTTAACTAATGATTGCTTCGACTGAGCACCTCTATGTTTAACAGGCAAATCTGATATCCCGTTTGACGTCATCCAACAATCTAAGAAATCAATTGTATCCACTTGTTCGATTTGGACCCTGTTTAATGTCGCACTACCTTCCAGAATACAAATTGAGAAGCTCTTAGTAAAGTTAAGATGTTTGGTGGTGCTGATCTAAAAAGAATCAGCAAAAAAGCTGAAAGTGCGCAGATGACGTGGTATTGGTTTCAGACAGCGAGGGGAAATTACACAGGTTGTTATATATTGTAGCAGAGGAAAGTGAGAGCGTTGGTTTGAAGATAAATTCATGCTTCCACTCTTGGTCAAAGTTCACATAGTCCCTGGTTACTGTTGCTACGCCTGACAAGCTTCTTCTAGAAATTAAAAAATGGCCGATCAGACAAAGACGCGGGGAGATTCGCTTGAAGAGGTACCAGACGATATTTCGCTATGTTACAGCC
>JAAAKL020005582.1:0-19102 GCA_010016065.2 Carybdea cf. marsupialis auct. non (Linnaeus, 1758)
GAGATAGAGGCACTTCACAGGATCGCAGATCTTTGGCGACAATATCGAGCCATCGAGTGCGAGGTGCGCCTCGTGGGTGTCTCCATCCTTCTGCAGACGGACCAAAATCCGGGACCGCGCGGGTACCTAGTCATTTAAAATTTTGAAAAAAATTTTTGACAAGTTCGTTTTCACGTGAAGATTCTTAAACGGAAGAATTCCTTGGACTAAGGTTCGTTACAATCTTATAGACAGTAAGGTCTGAAGTATATATCTGTATATACAAAAATTGATAGATACAGAGGTAGATAGATAGATAGAAAGATAGATATACAAAGAAAGGCAGTTTTAAGTAAATCCTGCTAAAGAAATACTCCGTTTTACCACAAATTGTGACATGTAAAGACTGCTATTTATACTGCAGTATCCATAAGAGGCTACACACTTCAAAAAGAGACTTCAAAACTGTTCTCTTCGCTAACTTCTAGATAACGAATCTGCTGCTCTCTATGACGTAGGGCGAAAATGTTTGGACCCCCTACGCGACAAAGTCAAGCCTATTTTACTCTATAATATTTTAAAGAAATTTTCCTGCCAAGAATCCAAGCTGTAATTAAGTCGCCTTCTTCAATAGGATATTCATTTTCAAAATTACACCTGCGTTTATTGTTAGTTCCATAGAAGATTTCCAGAACTGCCAGCGTTTCCAAAATATGAAATGAAATTATTTTTCATCTTCTCTTCAAAGTCGGAAGATTCGACGAAAGCTCTTGTGCTTGCAAGGGAGGATGATAATGGTAAATTAAGTCTGTAAAGACATAATGTAGCTGAGTAACTCAAGAATGTTCGTGTCATCAGTTTTATGAGATTTCATCAACAGAACTGGCTTACTTTCTTACTTCTCAAACTTGGGCGAGACTCCAAGAACGAAATCACGCCAGCAGTTTCTACTAAAACTAGAATGCTCTGGTTTCCACTTGCCATTATCATCTATGGATTCAAACAATTGCATTTCAATGACCATTGTATACCTGACAGAGCGATATTCCATTTTAGCAATCTGTTAGAAATATTTTCTCGATCAAAGCTTAAAGACATTCTTCATCTTTGCTCAGACGCCAATTCCATTTTTTAAAACGAGGCCGAGACGAAGGACAAGTCCACTGTTCTTTTTCTTCAGTTTTGAAAGAAATGAAGAAGAAACTGCCCTTAATCTTAAGATTGCAAGATTTGTAAAACGTACCAGGACTCATGACAAAGTTACGTAATTTGATTGAAATTATCTCTACAGTATTTGTGGACCCTTAACCTAAAAAGAAAAACCTTCAACACTTGGAAGACATCAGTTCTGTAGGTCATACTTAGATAGATTTAGCACCTAAATGGAAGTACCAGCAGTCGATATTTTCATATTATCCAATAGTGAAAGCTACTGAAAGTTGCAGTGTTTTTCAAAGGGGTATTGTCCTTTACTTTAAATTTCAAATAATTTGAAGCCATATGTCAAAAATATGTTGACGGCATCTTTCAAAATGTAAAAAGAACCTAAATTTGTCTGCAAGAGTTATTAGAACTAGTACCTATCCCGGGAAAGTTATATCCAAGCCCATCATCACTTATTTGAATCTAAAACCTTTCCTGCTCCTTTGTTCTATCCCACGTCCCTTTGCGAATGCAATGTTGATTAGTACCTCCCATTGGTTCACTGTTATGTGGAAGTAAGTAAATGCTGAGCAGGTATGGATACCAGTATTTTCAAATTTGGAGGAGGGGGGGGCGGATTGAAGTTAGTATTGTATACTAGAGCAAGATATGGATTGAACGAGTTACCAGACCTCCAGGAGCTGGAGACACAGGTAAAAACTATTCAAATAGTACTTACCCTCAATATTGGCAAATTTTAAGTCTGCCAGCGTCCCTCTTTTGCTTTGTAACGAAAATATAACCAAATAATGACTTCATTAAAGTAATAGTTACTTGTTTTGAGTTTCCATTTTAAATCTCATAGTATAAAAATTGATGAAAATAAAGTTTTCGCCAGCATTTGACTACACAATTTAGTTGTTTCTATGAACTTTGTCAAAGCTTGAAATTGAGTATTTTATAATGCATTACAATAGAAACATTTGTCAGTGTTGTGATTTGCCCGCTCGAACACAGAATATTGTAATCTCGACTTAATTTTTTTAAGTTGTGGGTTTTGTCGTTAGAAGTATCAGAGGGTAAGAGTTATTTCAGAAAATTTTGCATAAAAAAGTAGCAAATTTGTAAGTGAGCTACTTTGCTAAAATGTTAGATTTCCTGGTCCCGATAATTAGGTATTTGCGGATAAAATATGATCTATTAACAATTCATTTGATCAACGGTGGTATTAAAGCATTTGTTATAGAATAATATATTTCAAACTGATAAAAAAGGACAAGTACAGGAAGAGGAAAGTGAGGCATAAACAAAAATCGCAAATGGTCTCTAATGTTACAGATTATGACTGTGTAGATCATGACTTACAGTGATATTTGAGTGGAAAACCTATAAGTTATGCAAATAATTCCTTACTTGTTAATATCCTGGAATTAAGCACATTGATTGGCAAAAGGTCGCTTCGGTTCTTCTGGCAAAAGAAAGTAATGAAAAAGAAGCTAATGAAAGCAAAGTCACAATTAGGATTACAAGGGGCTCAAAAACATGTCTGAGTCAGAGTATACAACAAAAATCTTAAGTTGCAGGAAGCAACCAATTTCAAGTAAATTGAAAACGTCAAATGATGTTTATCCTCTTGGTGATGGGCAAGGCTTTCAGATTAGTCTTGGAAATGATGTGGCACGGAAACTGAAACGAGAGTTGACTTATTGCTTCTAAAACCTTCTTAAGCAATAAACGGTTCAGTAACTTGGAACTTGCCGCCCAGTAATCCTTAAGTTTTATATTTAGCATTCAATCCTTCAGTTTGAAGTAAATGCTATGGAATATATTGAAGACTTGAAAATTACATCTCTGTTATATGAGATATAAGTTTCTAAGAAAGTACGGTGAGCATCTCAGCTTAATTGGGTTTCATGACATACATGACTCTGAAAGGTGTAGAGGTGATTATGTAAGACGTGAAAACTTCGATTCAACATCCTCGAAGATGGAGTTTTGTACTATAGTGTGTTCTGGATTATAAGTGCTTGCGAATTTTGAAAACCAGCTCGGAGAAATCATAAAATGCCGAATGTTCCAAAGATATGGAAGATTCATATATTATTATCAGTATAACTAACTGAGACCCTTCAACTGACCCCGATAAACAAAAATGTTTTTTCATCACGATAGTTCAATGCAATCTTCCATTGTGTTACTAAATGCGTTTTATCGAGTCCCTATGGTGACATTTTCTCTTTTCTCTAACATGTCTTCAAATTTGAAATACGTTTCACCTGAGAAAAGATCTGATAGATGGGCAGGGTGGCATAAGGTCGGATTGGAGGGCAAAATGGTAACAATTTCATTAAGCGAACAGAGACCCATCTGTTCCAGACTTGAGAGTATGAGCAAGTGGCACTGCAATGGATGAATTGAAAATACTTAATACTTAGTGGTTAATACTTAATCTTAGCCTTGTTGAACAAGGGCTAGTTTAGGTAAAGTTGACAATCTGATACCACTCGGAAAGTCGAGAGTCAGTTAATTGAGGACTAGGTAATCGAGGGCACACTCTGTAGCACTTTTGACTTACAGATAGAAGTTATCGCTTCATTATAATCGCGCTTTATCTTTTAGCTGTTCTAAGCACGGTTAGCGAGCAAGGAGGCGACGTGGGAACTCCGTTTTAGGGAAGACCAGACTGCAAAGAATTTTGAAGACAGTTTAATCTCATAATTTCTGCTATATGACAGAGCAGCGTGTCGACTACACGCCCTTGTCAAAAAGTCAAAGGATCGATCATTTTTCATTTTATGTACTTGATGGACTCTGCATGACCGTGCAACATTTCATTGGTAGGAAGTACGGTATCTGTTACAAAACAGGCATCGGCTTCTAAAAAATAATAGTGAAATGTTCCATTCACGATCTCATCTTAATGTGGAAATGTCATTAGCAGACTTAAACGTACACAGTTGCTAGCAGCCTTTATATATGAAGCAACTCTACATCCGTAATGTAAAGTCATTGCAGCTTGTTAAAAACTCCCATAAGAAACTATCTAAACCAACATCTCTTTGATCTTTAAACCTAAATTGTTAAACTGAAGACTATGTATGCCTGTTTAATGATACGTTTTCTTCTTTTGTTCATTAGAGTCATTTGTCGAATTGGAAGAACTCGGGAGTCCATGTGAAACTAAGCCGCAAGGACTGTCAACTGTGAACGCCATATTCTTTATCGTTGGTGACGTGGTAGGCGCAGGACTCATCGCCTTACCGTACACCTTGAAATTGGCAGGATGGTACGGAATTCCAATGTTATTTCTCAGTGCATGTGTAACTGCTTACTGTGGGATTCTGCTGTCTCAATCTGTCAATCGCATTCTTGGTGACTCTTTATGCAGAGAAACACTTCGAGATCCCTATCCAACGTTAGCTGAACATGCGGCCGGTGTTCTGAGCAGGCACATGGTTACAGCTCTTTTGAACTTATCACTTGTATTTATCGTTATTGTGTTCCTTCTGTTGGCAGGAGAAATTTTATCTAAATTGATTCCTTTGTCAATCCATGGTTTATCTTACCGCGACGAACTTCGCATCTGGTTTGTTATCTGTGGGATTCTCCTGCTTCCATTCACATTTCTGGGCACACCAAAAGACTTCTGGGGCGTAGCTATCATGGCAACATTTACCAGTTTCATAGCTGCCATACTTGTGGTTACTAACCTATTTATAGTTAAAACCACAGGGAGCGTTCAAGTCGAAAGACCAAAACCAACAGGAGAAAGTATTTTTGCCTCATACGGAATAATACTTTTTGCATTTGGAGGGGTTGCTATATTTCCAACAATTCAAAACGATCTGGAGGAGCCGGAAAAGTTCCCACGAGCTGTTGCTATTGGATACCTAATTGTTACGTCGGTTTATCTAGTTGTCCCCATCTTCACTTATGTAGTTTTGGGTGGTCTGATACAAGAGGATGTCCTAACAACGATGACAGAGCTACCCCTTTATAAAACATCGACGGTCTTTAGGGTCTTCGTTGTCTTTGCCCAAGCATTGATATGTGGTCATGTGCTGTCTGCAGTAGTCCTGAACGTAAATCCAGTGTATCAGCAATTGGAAGGGTACTTTGAAATTCCAACAGGTAATACACTTTCTACTTTGATATTTCTCTGTTTGTATTGTCAAAAAACCATTGTTATAGTGTCCTTTCATAGGAGCTTTTGCTACTGACTGTGAATAAACTTATCAATCTTCAGTGGTCGAAATAAGGAAAAATTGTGTCATCGGTGAACATTAAAACTCCAGAAGCAAGCTCAGAGGTGGGGGGCTGGGGGTGAATAAAGTTCGGGGCGACGCCCCGAGAAAACTTCGCAAATTTTTCATATTTCAGTCTCTTACTGGGCCATTTCGGTGTTCCCACCGTGCATCGGCGTTCCACTGATGTGCAAAAGGGAATTAAGGCTCAGGAAATTACCCAAGACTATAATGTCTGTATTTGAAGACCAGGAGATGAATGAATTTTCTTAGTGATTCATGACTTTCCCCATCGGATATTTTTCTGAATTTCACTTTTGTGCCATCAGTCTTTTTCATTTTCCCGCCGGTTTTCACCGATCGCCGGCCGTTATTTTGATCACTGATCTTAACTGTAATCAGCATGTGTCAGATGTCATAAGCAAACCAGGGAAAAGTTCAACAGGTTTGCCTAAAAAGTAGAGCTAAAAGTTTTAGTTTTTCATAAAATTGATTAAAACATTTCTAAACAATAACATGAAAATTAATAATATTCCAGTCTGTTCCAGTTAGTAGGAAGAAGAGTTTATCATTACTGTCTTCCATTTTAAGGTTACGTTTACATTATGCCGTTTTCAACGGTATCAGCCGTTTCAATGTAAGCACCTGAAAGCGGAAGGACTTCATGGCGGATTCCATAAGAGGCCAGTTAATCACCTTTTATGTCCTCTTTATATGTGTCTGCCTGAGTACTTGTATATATGGTATGGCACTGACGCAGCTAATTGCGAAACGAAAAATTAGGTTGCTGGTGGTGGTGAGAATTTGGGATCGACTTCCTGGATTGTCGATTTTGTGCACTATTTAGTGCAATGGTAAAGTCTTCATTTTCGGATGTGGGAGATCCTAAGTTCGATCAGGGCCAGCGCCGAAGCACTTCATGTTTGATGAGTTCTATGTTCTATACTATGTAGTTCATGACTGCTTATGTGTCTGCCTAAGTACTTATATATAAATCAAGGAACAGCACTAAAAGCAGTTGCGACATATCATAGGTAAAAATAAAAACAACTTGGGCTTTACAGCAAGCTTTCGGAATTTAATCCTTCATCGGGCTTGACTTGAGAAAGGTTTTCATCAACCGAAAGCTCGTCGATCGCCTCAGGGCATTTTAGTTCTCTCTATATATAAATATATCAAAAATGTAAGAAAATATAGTTTTTTTGGATGTTAGCAACAACGATTTCTCCTTTGCTGATGTTTGCTCTAGAATCTGCATTAGTTAAGTTCTTAATCTTCTGCCAACACAGGTCTTCAATTACAACGAATTTTTATTTCAACAAAAGAAGTTGTTCAAAAGTGTGTCTTCAAGAAAATGTGTAACCCTCAATAGAATGTTGTGACTTTCTGCAGATTTATCAGATTTATCCCGAAAGTGTTTTTTCTGTTATGCCAGTCAAAGTGCAGTAACTTTTTCTAGCCGAGCAATAGGACAAAATAACTCGTTGGTAACCATTTTCTCATGAAATACCTCTTTCACTTTCACTAGTTATTGACATCGTCACCAAATGTCGAATTTTTTAAATCTTTTTTGAAGTAGATTAAGCTGTTGATTTTAATTCAGCGATAATTGTAGATAAGATTCTCTGAAGCAATAAATAATCCTTCTTCCTTTTTTCATCAGAACCTCAAAATCTCCTCTAATGCGATGATGAAATTGGTTTGTCATAACTCGGTTTACCTGCTGAAACAGTCTTTACATAGTTAGCAATTTGTTTTTATTGATCTCTCCCTAGTTGTGAGGAGATGTGAAGATTTACAGCGTAGCAATATGAACGGCGACACCTCGATGCAAACAATTTTATGTATTCTAAGAGTGAGATAAATGTAACTGATTCTGATTTTAAGAGAGCTCTCTTTCTGCACTAAACCAGTGTGCTTGTCGTGCTCTGCTCGTATGCATCTTTTATCAGCTGATATTTTGTTGAAATGCAATGCACACCCACTACTTGAAAGTGGTTCATGATCTGATTATTTGAGAACACTATTCCCGACCTATTCATCTATGGCAGACCTCAATTTGTTGTACGCTTTTAAGCCGTTTCCAGTATTCTGATTTTCTACTAGATTTCTCTCTCACTAAAGGGTATGAGTTTTACATTACAAAAATAGGAATCCTTGAGTTTTTCGGTTGAAAAAATACACGGTTTAAGTGTACGAGCTTTCTAGGGAGTGGTTTGCTTCTCGCCTAAACTGAAATAAATTAGAGACAAAAACACATAATTACGCGTTTTCACAAAAGAGTACCCACAAATGAAAAGAATAAAATTGAATTAAGAGAGTAATCTACTTCGATCCATATTCCTAGTATGAAACCTTTTAAAGTTTTTATTGGAAATTGATTCAATCTGGCAACGTTAGATTATGTTATTCCAACCAGAAACAACGCTGATACCTCTTAGGCCTGAGAAACAAATTCTGCTCTATAGAGATGTCCCCTCAGGTTTCGATAATGAGATTGCAATACCGAGACTTTTTGATGTTTTAAAAATTGTCCTGTTTGATCGGTTGTTCTGTTAGTCTCCTATCAGATTTACCGCCACCTAACATGATCTTGGCAAATCTTAACATCGCGAAAGGCGTCTGCCTTACAGTTTCTTGATAATCTACAATATGGCTGCTAATGCCACCAATTGAAATTATAAAATTCTCGTCAAATGTGGGTAATATTTCGAAATGAAAACTTTATGCTTAGGGAACAGTGGAGAAAAAGGGGTTTTGAGTTCGTCGTTGACTTCTATTTCTTTCGAATCAATGCTAAATTGGTAGAATCCACATAAGTGGCAGCATTATTGAAGAATCCCTTTGTAAACTTATGCATAGCTTCCTTTATGTTAACATCCTGAATTATACCTTGTCTCCTTTTGTCTTCATCTAAAAGAGCAACGATGTATCTTAAAATACGTTCCTGTACTTTGTTCTGAACGATTTGATACTCACTGCATCACTGCATCACTGCATCTAAGGGGTTGGAAACAAAATTGGTTTGTATAGGTTAATAGATTGATTTGATCTTGCAAAGCTGAGCCAGATGACCCGTTGATAGTATGATCTATTTCTCTAGTATCTATTCAAACTCAATTCAAATCCTCTCTTCTCAAAAATATATCTCTCTTTCTGTTGCCAGGAATTTTCTGTCCACTCGCATTAAACCTTCTCTGTTTACTTTGGTGCCTTGCACTTCTTTATTGTTTCCTAGATAATGGGCATTTTTCGTACTGTGCTTATCTCTCGATTTTTATATCAACTCATTAATATGTTTTTCCACATTAAAACAAGCTTCTTTTGGCAAACTATGGATTTCTTACTTCCATTACAACAATCAGGTCTTTGCACTCACCACTTTTCCAGATAAGGCTTTGAAATGTGAGCTGACTCATACATGTTGCAAAAGTCCATAAGTTCATAACCATCAATTATCTCGAGCCAGCGTTCGTTTCACGACTGTGTTTGGGTGATTGTGATCACCTAGTTTAGCACGAAATTGGAACATAGAATCACACAGACAAGTAGCACGCCAAGTAAGCATATAGACTACTGGAAGTGACCAATGGAGGATCCTAAAAGAAGCCAGAGGTTGCTAAGTGTTTGTAGTTGAGTGTTGTGTACAGCAACATCGAATAGCAGTAAGTAAAATGGTTCCGAAGCCTAAACAGAAAAAGAAGGAATCGATAGGGCCGAAGATAAGATGGTGGGGTTAGAAGGAAGCATTAAACAAGAAATCAGGCTAAACAGAAAAGTAGCACTAAATTGTATGAAGAATTGTTGGTAACTTATATTTCGACTGGTCAAGCCAGTCTTCCTCAGAGTACAAAGTTTTTCATCTTTTAGACAAGGTCTTTTCAACTGTCATTACATGGACCTTGTCACGTGACACAATTTAAACATTGTTGCCATTAATGTAAAGGGAACGTGCGGGATTTCGTGTGTGTTACAAGTGATAAAGGGATGCGCTTGAGCAAGCTAATGACAAGGTGGATCAATCATTTAAGAGATGAAGGGGTACAATCCTGGGAGAAATGAATAATGGAAATATATTTAAATATATTTAAAATAATAATAATAATAATGATGATAATAATGATAATAATAATAACTTGGTCATTGTGAAGGGAAACCAAACTCACAGCCCCAATATATCATAAGCCCAATTATCTGACCGCGATTCAAACTCACGACAGCTGCATCATGAGCGCAACGCTTAATAACTTTGTCAAATAGGGAGATATTGATGATTAGGGTGCATATGATCGAAGGAGAATTTGGCTCTCTTGTCCCCATTTTGTGAACCAGGTTCACAATCAAATCAAATTAATAGGATTTTTTCAGGGGTGACATAGCAGCATAAATTGATGTATCTTAAAGGCCAGCCGTAACGCATTCAGGGTGTTGTGGGGACAAATACTGCGAGTATTACCTTCTGATAAGGACGAGAATTTCGACTGAAAAATATTGTACCGTTTGGCAACATCGGAATGTAAACGTTTCATTTCTCATCAGCAGTGACAACAAAAACCGTGGTGGAGAAGACACAAAGAATGAGTTTACAAGGGATTTCATGTCTTCTCTCTAATGGTTTTTTATTCAAATAACATGATATCCCTTCCAAAATACCAAAAACGGAACTTTAGCTCCCTGAATATACTGCCAAATGCGCTTTTATGTTGAGCTGAGATTTTAAAGCGTGCTTTTGATTACAGACTTGGATAAAGCAGTTTAGGAAGTAAGACTAGAATTGCCAATAATACGATCAAGTTGTTAATTGTCAATTCCGAAATCCAATACTCTAGGTAAAGGTACGTTATTATGAGTACCTTTCTCCGGAAGTTCTAAAGTTTTATTTCTAATGAAAAATAATGCAAGAAAATAAATAAGAAAAATAGCAGTAAAGACGAGAACCTGTAATGTTAGAACCAAATATCAGGGTTGTAGATACAATACAAGAAAGGGCAGCTTTCATTTATCATAATAAAGAGTAAGCGAAAGAAGGTGAAGATGAACCAAGAGTGTGGGTATTGCAAGTCACGTACATGGTCTAATTACTTCATTAGGAGACAAATAAGGAAGGGTAAGCAGAACCATGCTGGACAAGGGGTGATCAAAGAGTATTCTAGGATTGTGCTCTATCAGAAAAGTACTACGTCTAGATTAAAAGGAAGTCCAGTTAACCTGCCCATTATCAAAATTCAATCTTCTACATAACAGAGCACCGTTAAAAACATCGAATTATTTATAAAACGCTAGAAGAATATCAATGCAAATCTCAGGATGCTGTGACAATGGCAGGGTATAGAGCGACTCGATGGTGATGTTATTTGAGGGCTGGGAGTGGAAGCACGGAATGGAAGAGGGGGAAAGATGATAACAGTGGTGCAAATCTAACGATTAAATGATCACATACATAAAGTTTAAGAACACCCCCCAACGATCTTAGACGTGGAAATTCCGGTTGACGGTGTGAGAAACCAAATCAACCTAGTTACCTTAAACCTTGACTTTGGAAATGCATTTCTAGTGGTCAAATCTAGGAGCTGACTGTGACAGTTGCTAGTTCTTGGCATCTGGAAAATAACTATTACGTTAACAGGAGCTAAAAAATGTGAGGGGCCAAAATCATTCCAATGAAAAGAAATCTCCTAGTAGCAAACAAGTTACTTATTTATATTCTTTTTGCCAAAAATTAAGGGGCCATGTACACCTACCACCTACCCCTCGTCGCTACGTCCGTTGATTAAAAACTATATAGAAAGGAAATATATTGCTGAGACTATAGTGTGACACCCCGATGAGTAACACATGGCTCGACATAAATATACCATTGATGACAAGATTGCCGAAAATTGGAAGATGTTTGTGACAGAAAATGGAATGAAATGAAACGAGCAACAGCGATTGCTTCAAAGGAAACAATTCTTATGAAAGGGAAGCAAAGTAAGAGTAGATGAATGGCAAAGGAATTTCTACAACTGGTAAAACAGAGATGACGGTTTTTGAAACAGTTAATTACAAGAGAATCGTTTCAGAGGTAATAAGTACATTCAAGGAGGGGGAGCATGTCTTAGAAATGCTCAAAGATTGCTAGATGCAAAAATGTCGAGCAAAGATCAACGTAGAGAAAGATAAAGGAGGGAAAGAAATAAAAGCAAAGCACTTTTTTTTGAATCCTTACGGTTAAAAGATAAAATCTGATTGTAGAATAAGATAAAATATTGGAGTATATTACAGATTAATTAAGATAGCTGTTCCACAACAACTATGGTGACAAGTCAACAATTCACAAGATTTTACGATAGTCGGGAATATTACGAACGGGAGATACGTCTCCAATCTTCAGGCTAATGGACTTTTTGCTGATTATTGCAGTAAGATTGCGGACCTCCGAGGAAGTAGGGATCGAACCTTATCTTGTGTCTGTTGTGTTTTCTTCGATATTACTGGGAACCATATATGTTAGAGATTGTAAGGTGTGTTGTTGATATGGTGGCAGTGGTGTAGGGAATGAATGGCTCCCTTGATCGTCTTGGTTGTTTTGTTGATCTCTCTGTCCAGTATCTCACTATTTGTGTTGTGTTGTTGAGATATTGGTTGGTGTGCGTTTTCTTCTCTGTAGATCTGGACTGAAATGCTACCATTCGTTTTTCTGGTAAGAAAGACATCTAGGAAAGGTAGTTTGTAGCCTTCTTCTTTTTCCATGGTAAATTGGATGTTGGGGTGGAAACTGTTAACATGTTTAAGGAAACTTTGTAAATGTGACTTCTTAATGACAGCAACAACATCGTCAACGTGTCTTTCCTAAATGGAAGGTTTCTCGTCTGCAGTGGTCAAGCCTGTACTTCGAAGACCTGCATGAATAATTCGGGGATGATAGAGGATGTATGAGCTATTGTTTTATCTTGCATAATTGCAACCCAGCATACTTGTAAAACACTCCTGATGATGATGTATGCTCCATCGAAAGTTTTAATAGATCAGTTTAGATCGATTTCTAGTGTTAACTTTATTTGCAGTCATGCTTCGTTTTAAAGTTTTAGCCTGGGTTTTCATGCTTAAAAGTAGAGAATATTTATATACTTAGAGTTACTGGAATGGTGCATTAACCTTTAGACACCGAATGCCTTTCAAGTCATTTCTTACTGTGTCTAGAAACTTAAATTTGTCGAAGTAACAAGTAGTTTGATTTAGGTCATTGTTAGGTGAGGAAAATTCTCGAATGATTACGTCTCTCCCTAACTTTACTATTACCATCTTTTAAACCTTTGTTTCTGTGTTAAATAAACATCAGAGGTTTTAAAATATTTTGATTCTGAATTATGAAGCTTTTTAAGAAAATTCTATGACTATGGTAGGCATTGAAACTGTCCCAGGGTTATTAGCTACCCACTCCCAGTTCCCCTAAGGGCGTGGTTAAGTCAAAAGAATCTGTGACAGATGGGTCTTTACTTTTGGTGGGAGGCTACTCACCGTAATGATACATAAAATTTACCAATTAGATTATGACCCGTTCGAATTATATTGTGACTTTATGGACAATGTATGCTAATCAGACATTCAACTTAATGCCCATCCCTTGTTTCAATCAAAGACCTGCCCATTATGGCACTTACTCACATCAAAGATACCTGGTTTAAGTATTCGGTTTGCTTTCTTGCAACATTCTAGTATTTTTTTTCAAAAGATTATTCACCATGAATGACAACAATGGTTTATAAATTTGTAGACAGCGCTCATTTGTAATCCTCTGATCGACTGAAATGGCAAGGTATCTCATGCATCGCATCTGCAACAAGGCAGTCACTAGCCCTACCTTTGTAAATACTCTTGCCAAATGTCTCACTGCTCATAAATTGTGGGAAAGTCATCATAGACAGGGACGGGGGAGCAGGGGGCAGGGGGTATGGCCCCCAGAGATTTGCCAAATCTCATTTTTTCCCCCGTGAACACTTCTTAGCTTTATCAAAATTGAAATTGATTGCGACAGACATTGTGTCACTTTCACAGCTAAATATACATATTGAGACACACAACAGGTTTCGCAAAGGCACCTTAGTGGAACGTGAAAAAGTGAATTTGAACACATCCTACTTGCCCCCCCCCCAATCTACTTTACCTTTCACCGCCCCTGATAGACCAAACTTAGACCTTAAAGGTACTTCAATATCGATACGTAATATTATAGACTTCACAGTAGTCTCAGAACGTTTTTACAAGGAGTGTGAATGCAGCGGAGGGATTCTGATAGATTTTTGTTTCATGATTAAGCTGATACCAAGCTAGTGATTTTGAAATTACGGGCTATCTAAGCCACAAGTGATTCCGCAATTGCAGCAGTTTATGTTTAACTTGAGGCACTTAGCAGAAGAGGGAGGGAATCCCGACGTTGTGAAACCTCCGCTACCAAACTTCTACAGATGTTGCTAGACTTTCATCATTAGAACGTTCTCTTTATTTTTAAAAACTGCAACGTAAACAGCATTCTTTGCAACATTTCCTCAAAAAGTCCTAAATTGTCTCTAACCGACAATACTTGAGTGATGATTTCCAGGGTTGTTTACAAGTAAATAACATTCTTTGCAACGTTTCCTCAAAAAGTCCTAAATTTTCTCTAACCGACAATACTTAAGTGATAATTTCCAGGGGTTTCTTACAAGTAAACAATATTCTATGCAACGTTTCCTCAAAAAGTCCTAAATTTTCTCCAACAGACAATACTTAAGTGATAATTTCCAGGGTTGTTTACGAGTAAACTGTCTCAGAAGCAGTTCTCTTAACCAAGAAAAGGTAGGAGTTTGGAAACTCATTAGCTATCCAACCCTTAATTGTACTAACTGGTTCGTCAACAAGTAGAAAAGATACTATTACGGGATTGATGCAGGAGACTCATTTCCCCTAAAATTACCCTAAATTAAGGCAAAGTCCTTTTCTTCACTTTACTATTCTATGCATGATTGTTTCAAGTTTAGACTTGTTGCCGGCAGCTGGTCCCCTGCTGTCTGATAGTGCGGCAATCTTAAAGTTTCTTGGGAAGCTTGCTCCTGAACCCTACGCTTTACGCTTGAGCACGTCTTGAAAATGGTCACCGACTTAGTAGAGACAAGGTCGTTGAGCTGACCTGTCTATGAAAGCACCAACAGGAATCGGCCTACCATAAAAAGGGGTAATTTATAGAAGTATAGAACTCTATCAGTTTGATTAGCCCAGCAATTTTTGTATTAAAGTGGTCAATGTGTTGGACGCATGACTCAGACGTTGACAGTTCGAATCCCCGTCGTGTCTTAGGATGGATGATGAAGAACTAGGAATGTTGCTAACCATCAAGGCCATCCTCCTCCAGAAGATATTTGACTGCGCACCTGAATCATTGCAAGCCATCCGCACGTTTTCCTGGCGTCAGCTAGTTATGTAGCGGTAGCTATCCCCCATGAGCGCAGGCAAAAGTCAGGTAGTTCAACATCCTGAGCATTGGTGGCAATCGGCGACTAATCCTACTGTCCTTTTAGTTGGTTAACCAATCAGTTTACAGAGGCATAAAAATCCAAAGCGAAAATGAAATACTTTTCTTTTAAATTATATGTCTCTTGAATTTACAGTTGGTGGTCAGAAACTGGAGAATGGAGTCGGCGATTGGAGTTCTAGATTCAGCAACGCACGGTCGCCAAGGGCGAGGGCTAAACTATTGCCTGATGAAGATCATCCTTTACAGCTCCCACTGCGTTGCCCTTTGGTAGGAGTACTTGAGAAGCTCAGGCTTACAGGCTAAGCGGACAGGCTAAGCGGACAGGCTAAGCGGACAGGCTAAGCGGACAGGCTAAGTGTACAGGCTAAGCGTAATGGCTAAGTGGACAGGCTAAGCGGACAGGCTAAGCGTACAGGCTAAGCGTACAGGCTAAGCGTACAGGCTAAGCGTAATGGCTAAGCGACCAAAGTGATGCACAAATTATGTGGAAAGTCCACATGCAGATCATATATCCATATCTCTCTAGACATTTGCAAAGGTTTCTTGGGTATCTTTATAGGAAGTCAATAGAAATACGCTGTCAGGAATAAAGTCAAACTGCGTACTCCATGGCTGTTATCACTTTAGTCCTGTTCCCAATTTCCTAAACCCGGAAACTTCGTATGATTAGTGATTTGAAAGATGTTAACTAGGCAACTGCATGCAAGCAGGTCACGTCGAGTTTAGTACCATTTGGTACAATTTTTTCTCAGCGAAACCGGTTACGTTGCCTCAAGGCCGAGTCTTACTCTATAATTAAACAACTTGCGTGGAAATATTTCAAGTTGGAAGTCATCTGAGCCAAAACGTTTCCATCTCCCTAAGAGGTGCGACATTTTTTAGCGCTTACGGGATTCATTTCTCGGAGGCTCCAGGGAGCGAAGATTCTTTGTTTAAGTTTGTTTGATCTGGAGGGGAACACAAGCATTCCCATTAAAATCTCGACGAAAATATTTGATTTTTATGTGATGAAATCTACTTCAACTTCTAACAACTCAGTTTTTACTCATGCAATATTTTTATCATGAAAAGTACAGTGCATTTATACTTGAGCTATACAATAGAATTTTATGATTCCATGATCATTTTGTGTAGCATAAAACATGAAGAGCAAATGCCCCCCCCCCCCCCCCTCCCTCTCACTCCTTCTCCTTATCAGCTCTTGCAGAAATCATTCCTGCCGATGTTTTACGTAAGCATTCAATATAGAATTTCTTAAAGTCGTTAATTGATATTATAAGGACTTATTCTGCTACGCAACCACATGTCGTAAGCTCCCATAGCAATCATCTATCCATCAAATATAGGAAACAATAAGACTAGCTTTATGGAAAGAGTACCGCCACTAGATAATGTTTGCATAGAGCTTGCTGCCAACATTTGAGACATGGCCCATGTTTGCCTGTGTGCATGCAAACTTTCAGCCCTACAGCACTGAGTGATACCAAAGACGGTGGAGACTGTTTTACACAGTTGCTATCCTGTACGTACTATCAATATAGTTCCAAAACTCGTTTTATAAACATTATTTAGGCAATTGATGGAAAGAAAACAATTTTGAAAGGCCTGCAACATTAGTATCAGGTTTATTCATTGAAAGCGTGGGCCCCCAAATTGTCCTTCTATCTTTATATCATTGTTTTATCACTGATTATTAAATGATTATCCATAAGCACGTTTGGATTCAACATTACGCATTGATATCGGGATAGCCCAAGGTGTTGGCTTGTCTACATGAAAGTACATCAATTGGCACCAATTTTTGGTAGTTTATAATAAAAATGAGAAGGGTAAGTTAAAGGATTTCGTGGAGCAAGCAACCTGAAAATGATCTTCAAAACAAGAATCATGCTGCCTTTAAGGTGAATGGACCACTGATCGACCATTTTCCGTCTCAAAGTGAGGTCAGTCGTTGGGCGCCATTTCAGTCCCCATCACAGAAAGCTTATAAGCAATCTTACGCAACATGGCGGACTTTCCCGCGCTATTTTGACTTATGGGGGCCAGTACTCGTGACTACACTTTTTCGTAGTTGGAACAATGGGAAGCTCGATCCAGTCTTTTTTAGAGATTAGTGGAAAGGACGTTTTACGCAGCTAGCAGCAAAAGTAGGGTTGTTCATGAATATTGGTATTGCTGTGGAGAAATCTACGTAAATGTGCCGTTGCAGACATTATAAGAGCAAATTTAACTACATATCTAAATGTTGATGCGGTAAGAAGGAGTGGTGAAGGAAAAGATTGAGCTGAAAAGCCAAGGTACGACAAAATCGGCACTTATAGATTGTCTGCTAAACAATCCTGAATGTTGCTAAGATTGTAAAGAAGAATGTTAAAGGGGATTAGTTAAGGAACACCGCTATTTATTTTAGAAGTTTATATTATTTTAATTACGCGAATCCCTATAAACGAAACAAAAATACATGATTAATTTAGCGATGAAGGTAACGTTTAGGATAATACCTTTAATTGGGCCTTATGTTTAAATTTTATTTCTTTCGCATTGGAAATACTATTTGTTTTCCTTGGACACCATACATCCTACGTATTGCAATTTTCGATCATTGTGTTTTCCTTGAATAATAATCGTTTAGTAATGAAGTTGTTAGCCATGCTTTCGATCTCAACAAAATTGGCTGTAAGCTAAAATCATTTGAGTTCTTTTTTCAAATTACTGTATATTTTTGTACCGCTAGCAATCTGAAATAATAAGATCCAGGCTGTCCGTCTTTTCTTTTGTCCAGGAATTTCATCCTCAGATTTTGAACCTAGGGGCTTCGAAGTTTAACTCTTAAGTAATTGTTAGGCTCGCAATTCCCAAACAAAGTAAAATGGGAGTGATCTTTGTTGTTCTATGCATAGTAAGACTGAAATGAGTGCTTTGACAGCTTTTTTAAGCATGAGGGAGGCATTTTGGGAGACTTAAGAGGTTACTGTAACCCTAACAATCCTTGCCTGCACCAGAAACACTCCATGTTAACCGGCTCGTACTGGAAATTCTTAACTTTCTTATTTTGATTCCACGAATTTAAATTTTGCCATCTATCTCCGAGTGCACTGCTATTCTGTACATACAATGTCAATTGTTGGTTTGTATTTTCCAACTCTGCTCAATGCTGACCCTTCGGAAATGTGAAAGAGTTCTTAAGGAATGTAAAAGTTTACAGTGATAATACGACGAGACTAATGTCCACTTTGTAAACATAACGACTGACCAGGTAGTAAAGGCAATGAGCAGATTCAAGAATGCCATTGCTGCTGGCGTAGATAAAATACTGGTTGACGTATTGACACTCTTATCAATCTCAGGAAAGGCATTGTGCTTATTGGATGTTTTCAAGAGGACATCTACCACATCCTCCACGAGGAACAGGCTAGATTTCAGAGTGGAAGATCATTCAATGGACAAATTTTTATCCTACGAAATATAATAGAGAAATACCTTGAGCTCCAACAATCCATCTATATCGACTTTGTTAACTTCAAGACGGCATTAGACAGTACAAACAGAGAAAGTCTACTGAATATTGCAAAAACATATGGAGTTTTGCAACGCTCTATGAACATCTTCAAAAGCAATTACCAAAACTCAAAATCCTATATCAAGACTAATGACAGAAACACAGAGTTCGTCTAGATGGGTACTGGAGTCCGTTAGGCCTCTATATTTTCCCCGTTTCTCTCTCTTTTGGCTATAGACTTTGTAATACATAGCTTTGAATGAGCAGGGACTTCAAACTGGCCTTGAACTTGCTGACGATCTTGCCCTAAATGGCAAAGACAGGGATGGGCTTTAGATAGTAAAAAATAGCTTGCAGAAGACAGAAAAGAAGGTGGGACGTAGAATTAGCTAAGAAAAGACGAAAACAATAAAAATTGGGAATCAAGCGCAACATGCTATAAAGATAGCCCAACAATTCATCAAAAATGTAAAGAGATTCACATATTTAGGCAGCCTCTTATTAGACCATGGTAGTGGGGAGAACGATGTCACCATCAGATGGGCAGGGCGGCCTCATTGTTCAATGGTATGGATGTAATATGTCAGTCCTAGTCAGTCACCATCAAAGTCAAGCTCCACCTTTATAGTTCTGCTGTCATCCCTATTGCCTGTGAAACATGTAAAAGCACCGCAGAAATGAAAACAAAGCCTAATATCATCCAGCAAAAATGTTAAAGTAAAATTCTTCACGTCAGTCACTAAG
>JAAAKL020005583.1:0-19102 GCA_010016065.2 Carybdea cf. marsupialis auct. non (Linnaeus, 1758)
AAATGTAATCACCTTCAATAACCTTTTAGGCACTTGAAATCAATGAATTTTGACCTCATCGCTACTGACGTAATCTTACGATTCTAGTGACAGTTACTGCAGGTTTTCATCTGTAGCCTTGAAATTTGCACCAAAGCCACGCTCTAGTCCAGTTTACACAAGGGATAGCATAAAACAAATGTGGATTCTTATAAAAACAACAAACAGATCCGTCACAGTTATCAATCATATTACCAAAATTCTCTACGAATTTGATACAGCCCACAGGTTTAAATTTATTAAATCACTCTTTAGCAACACCAGCCTCATCATAACTTATTCAGATGAAAGCTCTAAACTCATCTGTAATCTTAAAAGATTTTGTTCGGCCTGCGTCTTTATATACAAACAATATGAGAAGGATACAAATATGTCATTTTCTGTACAACAAAATAATTTAGCTGGCCTCTCCATTCGAGCTTTTTCAATATCTGTATGACTATCAAGGCAATCTTCTTGGACTCTCGCTTTCTCGCTCGTCGAACAACTAGCCCAGTACCAAGCACTTGCCAAATATTGGTAACTTAATTCTAATTTACCAAAGGATGAGCAATTTTTCTTCGTTTTCATATCAACCTGTATCAGAATTTGGGCTGTTCCAGCTTCATTAAATGCACTGTATTTCAGGAACAGTCAGTGAACTTCTCCTTTCATCTCCTTTCTAAGAGCGTTGGATAAGAAACCATTGTTTGCTTGTTAATACTAAAGTCCTCCACAAAAATTCTGTAGCACGTTTTCCAATTGGAACGTGATTTTTAACACCAGCTATCTTCAACGTGATTTTTAACACCATCAACATCTATCTTCCGTTTTATGCATGTCACCCTTGATCCACACCTGGTGCCTGTGAACACTTGGCTAGCGAGTTACAGTGGATCATATCTGAAGTGATACGAAAAAGGAATTTACTTCAAATAAAATCCAACAAGTCAATACCATATCAAAATAATAAACAACATCATTTGCTATCAATGACGTCAACAAGGGCATTTGAAGAACGTAGATCGTAATCATGCAGTAGATCGTGATAAAAAACTAAACTCTTTGCTTTTTCAAAAATAAGTAACTTTTTACTGACATTGGAAAGAAACCTTTCTACGACCTAACTGAAGTGGCACTTGTATGCCATTTCAATTCTTAAACACTTTCCATTTCCAGGTTTTCCACCTTACCCGGAAAGTTGGAGAATACAAGGCTTTTTCCATGCTACGTTACAGTTCCAGGTTCTCCCTATTGAGTGACCATCCTGATGAATTGCTCGAGACAATTAATCTGACTATCTGACTCTTACATCCATATTCAACTTTCGAGTTCTCTTCTTTCATTGATTACTGAAGAGTTTATTGTAGGTGAGTTGTCTTCATTATGAACTAACAAATTAAACAAGCACTTAAATTATTTGACTGATATCCAGATGGCCACTTCTTTTGGAAATATTCTTTAGTACTATTAAAAAGGGTATGATATTAAGCAATTACAGCTTCTGAAAGCCTACTGATTTTTGGACGCGTCATGACTTTTATTTAAATAACGTATTTCAAGACAATGTTATACCCTCAGCAATATAATAGTTAATCAAACGTAAGCAAATAAGTACTTTATTGCTGAATTTGTGCGGAATTTCTTTTGATGAACCCATCAACATGGTCAATAACGGCGTTCTAGATGTTAATGATATGTTATGAGAAAACTACTGTTGTCAATATGCTTCTGAAGTTTACTAACAACGTCAGCGTACTACTGGAGTGTAATAAAGTTGCCAATATACCTCTGGAGTTTAATAAAGGTGCCAAAATACTTCTGTAGTGTGATAATGTTGCCAATATACTTCTGTAGTGTGATAATGTTGCCAATATGCTTCTGAAGTGTGATAATGTTGCCAATATACTTCTGGAGTGTGATAATGTTGCCAATATTCTACTGGAGTGTAATAATGTTGCCAATATACTTCTGTAGTGTGATAATGTTGCCAATATACTTCTGTAGTGTGATAATGTTGCCAATATACTTCTGGAGTGCGATAATGTTGCCAATATTCTACTGGAGTGTGATAATGTTGCCAATATACTTCTGAAGTGTGATAATGTTGCCAATATACTTCTGTAGTGTGATAATGTTGCCAAAATACTTCTGAAGTGTGATAATGTTGCCAATATACTTCTGTAGTGTGATAATGTTGCCAATATTCTACTGGAGTGTGATAATGTTGCCAATATACTTCTGAAGTGTGATAATGATGCCAACATACTTCTGTATTGTGATAATGTTGCCAATATACTTCTGAAGTGTGATAATGTTGCCAATATACTTCTGAAGTGTGATAATGCTGCCAATATACTTCTGTAGTGTGATAATGTTGCCAAAATACTTCTGTAGTGTGATAATGTTGCCAAAATACTTCTGAAGTGTGATAATGCTGCCAATATACTTCTAGAGTGTGATAATGTTGCCAAAGTACTTCTGAAGTGTGATAATGTTGCCAATATACTTCTGGAGTGTGATAATGTTGCCAATATACTTCTGAAGTGTGATAATGTTGCCAATATACTTCTTAAGTGTGATAATGTTGCCAATCTACATCTGAAGTTTACTGACATCGTCAGTGTACTACTGGAATGTAATAATGTTGCGAATATGCTACTGCAGTGTAATACTGTCGACAGCATGACATTGGACTGCAATAATGTCGCCAGTTTCGTCCTGGGTACCTGTGATTTACATAATGTTTAACCTTTCTCTACCGATTAGATGGCATGCCTTTTCATTCAATATCAATACAATTTTTACATGCAAAAGATTGTTGTAAAAAATTAACTTTCATATATATAGCCACATCCTATTTACCTCGAGGGATACGTCAGCATGCATCTACTTTTGAAAATTTTGTTTGCCTTCCTGAACAACAGTGTGCGATGGCTGTTAGCTTTGCTGTGCCACTTAAAGCGTATCTTAAATCTGTATTTGCCCTTCTGAGCAAAAACACGTGCCAGCCGCAGGCATAACATTGCCATCAATCGATTTATAAGTCGGAAAGTCAGGTAAATTCAATTTCATCGTGAGTCATCGTTTCCTTGCTATCGCAGGTACTATTTGTATAATAAGAGAGTATTGTAGGAGTGACACCAAATACTTGATTGCTTTAGATGATTCTAGTTTATCAAGCTATTCATTAGAGACAGAATGCTATGTTGGTAACCGCAGGTGTTTGTTAAGACTGATATATGCAATTACATTAAGTAGCAGATGCGAATACAAATACAACCTAAGCCAATATGATACGACTTTTCAAAAGGACTCCATCCGGATATTTATGGATGGATCAAATCCAGAAATGTTTGTTGATGGTACAGAATAATGAAACTGCACGAAATAAACCATTTTTTACTTAAAAGCTTCTTTCTTCTGACGCTCCCCAGAGTACAATTCGTCAGAAAATAACCGAAAAGGTAATCAACGAAATTATTTACCCAATTGTGTTTTACAAGGTAGCCAATCAGAATTATCGCTTCCGCATAATCCGGAAAGCTAGATCTGCTTTTCACTTGGCCGTTTTGGAATCCATTCACATCAAAGCAAGAAAACCGTTGCTTTGTAGACAAAATGAATTTGTCTTCTCATTGGGCCTTTTCGGTTAACCATTCAGCTTCACGGACTCCGATTGGTCAAAACAACACCAATCTGACAGTCAGAATTCTGATTGGCTACCTTGTAAATCACAGTTGTGTAAACAATTTCGTTGATTCTCCTTTTCGGTTATTTCTGGCGAATTGTACTCTGAGGAGTTCAGACTAAAAAAGCTTTTAAGTACAAAATGAATTCGCTATTTCGTGCAGTTTTATTATTCTGTGCCATCAACTAACTTTTCAAATCCATAATCTTTTCATTTTGAAGTTTAGTATCTTTAAGCAAAATGATTTTTCTACTAAAATGTGTAAACGAATCCTGCTTTATCTTAATATTAGATCGTAGCTAAATTTAAAATTACGGAAGGAAAATTTTCAAGTTCATTCCTTATTTCCTTTCTTTTTTACCTGAAGTAATGCACCGAAGAAAAGGTTCAGAATGCAAGATGGCTTGCAGAAATTCGATATAATATGAAATCCAATAGAAGACACTAAATCTGTCAATGCGTTTTAAACGATAGTGGAAACAAGGTCTGCATAACTAATTATTTCTCTAAAGTAGGTGAATAGTTACTGTTGACGCACTTTTCAATGCCACGAGCCACACAAACATGCGCAAATAACTAATTCACCCACTTTAAATTAAATGACATTTTGACACTATGCACTTTCTACAAATCAATAGATTCTTTTCCTCCAAATAATATGGTGCAAACATGGTCCGCGGGAAATTTTACGCCCCAAGAACCAATTACACAATTTTGAGGGTAACGGTAAAACTTCTAGCCGACGTTCGGCGTATATATTTAAACCCAACTGCTCAAAGGGCGTCTTTAATAGAGGGAGAGGGCGTTTTAGTGAGAGAGGGGTCTAAAAAATTTTTTAACACATGATACAAAATTACATTATTTACAACGTATGCTTTTTACACAGCCTTTAGATTTCACATAAGATTAAATCATACGCAGAAGCTATCAAACCCAATAATGCCAACGCATCTTGATCCAACAAGGCGTTTACTAGTGGGAGGCGTTTGATAGAGTAGGACCGTTGGCTAGATGTTTTATCGAATGCACCATAAACCAGGTCTTTCAGCAAAATCTTCACCGCATATGCACACATCTGTGCGCAATACACATCTTGCAATACGTCAAGTACCAATTTGGGTTTCAGGTAAGCAGTATGTCACTAGCCTACACACATACCTGAAGTCTTACTGCTTCTAACCATACGTCCTCGTTTTTCGGACATGCCTCTGTCCCTTTAATGATTAGATTCCTTGCTTTCTGCATTCTTCCTGTCACTTCCTCGAGCCTTGCAGCTGCAATCCAACCTACGGAACGTCATATCAAGGAGGGTAACACTAGCTATAGGTACACGATAGAACGTAAACATAACCCTGTTAACTGTTATTAGTGATAATGTTTGTTAAACCTGTTGTATCCTATCTGATTTGATAAACAACTATTCAAAAATCGTGAAAAATACTGATGTCTGGCACAAGCTTTGCGATTGAAAAAATGACGATCTATGAGGTTGGTGTCTCGGATAACTGGGGTGGTTGTAAATTGTAAAACGAACAAACTTTACACAGGAAATCTTTGTAAAAGGTCAAAAATGTGCTGTCTCTTCATCACTTCGCTTTTCGAAGCTTTTTCTTTACTTTCGTTCGGAAGCAGAATTTGGAAAGCTTATTGTACCGAATATGGCTATGGTCGGTTGGAAATTCTTGGTAAATCCCCATAACGTGACGATCATTCGGGACTGTAGCGCATACGGCAAACTCAAGGCTACACTCCGATTACGTAGCATGGTGATGTATGTGAATTTGTCAAAACTATATTAGTCTCGATGTCGCTGGAACATTTACTATGGACTTGGGGCTCGGTACTACTAAAAATGAACGATAACGAAAAGCAGAGTCCGCTACCATATCTTATATTCCATCTTGAGTAAATAATTTCCACTGTCTGGCCTTTCAGATATATTAGAAGGTAGTTGGCATGCTAAAGGAGATCTATGGAAGGCGCATGACGAAAAAACCCTGCCAACCTTGACAATATCTATGAATGGCATTACAAATCAGGAATTATAATGGACCCAAAAGCAATTTCAAATTATCAGTTGTATAGCTGAGCATCGCATCGATTAGTAATAAATTATAGTCAATAAATCACACTAATAAATATAAACTCGAGCAACTACTGAATGGTTACAAAAACCCGGATGAGTAAAAGACTAGTAAGAGGTAAGGTAAAGGACACGAAGGACAGCAGAAACAGTTTGAATTTAACATGGGCAATAGTAACGCTACAGCGGCGATGAGATTTCTTTGAATATTGCTGCAAGCACAATAACACTCAGTGAACAAGAATTCGGTTACAATATCAGGTGTGAGTAATGGTAAAGTGAATATGAAAATCATAGTGAAGAAAATATGTAAACCCTAGACTTGAATTGATGCTAAAATAGAAGAAATGACTAGTTGTTTTTTTATTACCTCTTCAAGCTATAAACGTGGTTGCAAACAGTTCATTCTTTGCCAACGGTTATTTGTGCCTATTAATCAAAACATCCTAACTAAAGCGAAGATTGATTACAAACTTTCTAACATTCAATTGTATTTCAGATTCTGGTTTTGGGCTTGATATAAATAAAAATAATAAATAATAAAGAAATGTATAAAGCTATTACACAAAACGAGGGAAGAGAAACCTATACTAAAATTAAGGAAATTGCAAGAAATATGGGCAAAACGACTATGAAAGTTAAAATAGTACTATCGTACAAAAACTTGCCAAAGCCATAGTTTTAAAACTTAAGATATACTGTTTCATAAAAAGTAGGTGAAGTAACGTAAGTTAAAAAGTTAGAAATCATTCTTAAATAAATACGTTATGATATAGGCTTCCAAGTCCTCAATTGTAATATATGGAGGAAGCTGAGTAAGGGATTTTTTGCAAATGATATTAGAATGGGTCTCCAATTTTATTTCTACACCAAGAGGTACCTCTAAGCCCTTCGAAGAAGGGCTTGGGTAGATGGTAGTATCCCCCGACCTGACCTCCGCTACGCCAGGTTTATTCTGCTGGGATCTAGAACCAATTACTATAAATTCAGTTTTGTTAACATTACTTCGACGTTTATGTTGTCGCATCCAATTTCTAAAGTCAGTAATGCACGAATTAAAAGCAGCAATGACCTCATCTTGAGACACTAGGTTCTTTGGCCTAAAAGGCAAGCATAATAAATAGTCATCCACGTATCCTGACAGAACAGATGTCCCCACATAATGAACGCACTAACCGTACTATCCCTAATTACCAAAATCGTACAACACATTATTTCTATTTGAATATTGCACAAGGTAGATTTTTCTTGTTCCTGGCGAATCGGTCAACAAGACAAATTTTGTAATTAATTGTGTTACATGAAATTTTCCAACAAAGTAAGCCCTTTGTGTACGTACCTATTTAGTCATTGTAAACGAATTATGCAGAAATACAATTAAAAGCTATTATTCGTACCTGGTCCATGCTTGGGGTTGGTAGTTATTACAGAGTGAAGCAGCAACCTGGCTTTCTTGATATCTCTACAACGGGGGAAAAAAGGTGATAAAATTTCGGGAAATGAGATGCTGGGGGCTCCCGAGAACTTTAAAAGGGGGTTTTCTACGCGAGCAGTGGTCCAAGATCACTTTAATTGCTGGAGAAGAGTTAAAGTTTTGGATAAACATCAGAGGTGATTTGGGAAGAGTATAAAGCTATCGTGCATTGGACAAACGTCTTCTCCTTCCAATGTAGGACCAGCGATTCCAATAAAATATCATTGCTGAATCTCTGCCTCACGTAATCGATTGAGTAGAACAATTTAATGTTATAAATCCACCAGCTCCAACCGCTGGCCACTATGACGTGGCCTGGTCTGGTAAAAACTTTAATCCTGTAGGTTCAAGGGTGCCATCCCTATTACCACGTGGTTACGATATGGAACATCACAGTAAAATCCCAATAACAAATTATTATTATTTAAATCACTGGAATACGTTCATAAAAATAAACAAGCACTAAAAAATACAACAAACATACCCGATATCACCGTTGGCAGAGGGCGTCAAACTTTGCAAATCTGTTAGATATCCCTTTGGATCTACAACGGTTTGTCCGGTTACAGAATCTGATGCCTAAGTGTAGAAATTGAACCGTTACCAATGAAAACAGGGTGCTTAGTAAATCATCTAGTATCATACCGAGGAGCATAAAATCTAACTTTTTCTTTTTATTTATTGCTAGAGTTTCCAACTGGCCGTCTTTAATCTCAATATAAAAGTACCACCGAATACTTTCATCTCAGAGCATTAACGAAGAAATACCTAAGTATGAAAAATACTCGTATTAAGGTTTTGCTTAAGTCGTATAGACTGACTGTCTGAACTTTGAGTCAATCGTATAATAGCCACATGTAGCCCCTTAACAACAGTGATTACGGTACTAGGCGGCGGACAAGTAATTGTACATGTGGGAACACAGAGTAAACAAAATCGACTCTACAAGGTTAAGTGGGGAGGCTTGGGCGGGCGGAAACGTCAATAGCAGAGCAGGCAACATCATCGTTTCCAGGTATGTCAAGGCGCGGAGAAGAAGCAATGGAATATAGTTTTCTGATCAAAGTTCAATACGCCTTTTTGGTCCATTGATGTTCTCTATCGATCACGAACAGTATTCAGGATGTATTGCTCATTGAAGTACGACAATTAAGCGGAAATGGCTGAACTAAGAAACTTAGTAGGCATGAGTTTCAAAACTGAAAGTTACCTCCCAGAAAAGTAAGTGTAAAAGACATAATCTTAAGCAGATTTTCGGTGCTCGATCACTGATCTCTAAAAAATACTGGATCGCGCTTCCAATTGTTTCCAACTACTAAAAGGTGTAGTCACGAGTACTGGCCCCCATTAGTTAAAATAGCACGGAAAAGTCCGCCATGTTGAGTAACGTTGTTTACAAGCTTTGTGTATTGGGGATTGAAATGGCGTCTAACGACTGACCTCACATTCAGAGGGAAGATGCTCGATCCAGTGCTTTTTGGAGATCAGTGTGCTCGATGAATTAGTAGCATCCGGTGATTACATGGGCCTTGGCCACTTTCTCAATGGGACCTCGCCCATTAGCACTAAAATGTACTTCAAAAGGTACAATCCAGTATCAGCACAATCATAATGGAGTCACGTGACTATCAGTATTTCAGTAGCCTTAAGTCCTGGTTCCCATTGCGGCGTAAGGCTTGTCGTTGTCGTTGTCGTTGTCGTTGTTGTTGTCTTGCTTCAAGACAAAGTGGGAACCGTTTGTCTTGTCTAGTTTTGATTGACAGCTTGGGCGTAAAGCTTGTCCAGTAGAATGAAAAAGTTTTCGTTCTTGCAAGACAAGCCTTGTCGTGTTTCTTTGTTCTCGGCATTCCTTTTTTTTTAAGATTGCACCTGTGGGGACCGTTTGAATGAACAGATAAACTGAAGTACTAGTGAAACGTCACGAGATCGTTTGAATCACAGTAGAAGTTTATATCTTAGAACACTCGTTTGCCTCTGGAGTGATAACAATCGAATCAAGGCAATACTCTGTTCGTCCACATCACACATTTCACAGGAACTCTCGCATGTAAAAGCTCGTGAAACAATTTAACTATTTATAGTTGAGTTGTCTCTTTCGAGATGTGTCAATCAAAGTTAGATGCTCAGCCAAGACATCGACATCGACAACGACATGGACAACGACATGCCTTACGACGCAGTGGGAACCAGGCTTAAAATTCAGATAAGTGTATTTGTAGGTGCAGAGTGGGGAACTGGCTCAATCTGATCTCTAGAAAAACTGGGTTGAGCAAGCAATTGTCCAAAAGCTTGTTCTCGGACGCCTTAGGGATCAAAGCTATGTCAATCCCACACAAATGTGAATGTTATTTGGACGTGGATACCCTTCACTATGACTTATCCATCTATTAGGGGCTTCACTTATCCTTTTGGACTCAGACCTTTAAAGTCATTGTGGAATGCAAATGTGCATGACGTACATTGACCGTTTTTGCAATAAAATAGAAACTTCTCACTTGCACTCGCATTGCGGCAGGAGATAACATTTAGAATCATGTACACATGGCGTTGCAAGGAGTACTGAATATAATTGAGAAATGTGTTACTCAGACGCTGTCGCCCGAAACCTTCATACAACTGTCTTATCTTGTACAGCAATAAAATCTTCTGCTCGCGTTGTATTGGGTCTAATCTCATCGCTGGCCACAATTCATAGAACGTATTAATTGTCCTACCATCTTAACTAACAACTGAGTTGAAAAATAAATGAAGTAGGCCTTCATCATTGCAATTTTTCTTTTTGAGGGATCCAAGTTTTTCTTCAGATTAGTATCAAAACTCGTGGAGTTGTCGTTGTCATAAAGGTAGTCAAGATGAAGCTACTGACGTCCAAGTTGTGCTGTCGTATTTTCAATTCTCTTTAAAAAGCTTAAATTTCTCAAACAGTTGCCTTGCGTGTGGCGCTGTCTGTTTTGTCTGTGAATACAAACCAACAAACAAAATTGAGTTATTCTCGTCGCAGTGGAAATCAGTTTCATCGTAGAATGTAATGTACATTAATGATCTGACATCATAAATTCTTGTTTTGACAACATGTCCCAAACATCGTTGTGAGCGCCCTCATTTCCTACTGCTTGGATTGGCCAAGAACAACTCTGACCCCTGTGGGCGGACATCAATAAACACAATAAACTATCAAATCTCTTCGGGAAACTCACTATGCTGCCAATGAAGCTTTGCCTATTTGCATGTACTTTGCACCTGCGACTACAGGCTTTAACTAAAACTCAGCTAGCAAAACATGAATGCCCTTCTAACTTAGCATACAGATTGAGTTTCACACAAGTCATTTTTCGTCTTTTGTGATAGTACTCGCAAACGATGATCAGAAAGTGCTGTTGAAATTAAATAAAACATTCCTGTAGCTGTTTATGATACAAGTGGTAGTGACAATGTAACAATAACCCCGGTATGTATATGGGACGGGAAAGAAGGGGCGGAAAACCGAGAAAAAAGTTTCTGCACGTCCTCGAGGAAAGATTTTGACATAACTGGAAGTAGCTATTGTAGCTTTTGCTGATGATGACGACGATGATGATGATACTGTTGTTGATGATGATCATCATGATTGTAATAATGACGCATGATGACTTAATAACTGCGGTGGTTACCCTGAGTTGTGAAAATTGGTTGCCGATGTAAAAGTAAGCCTGTTTCAAATTAGTTTGGTCCCAGAATTGAAAGGCGGAGATGATCCCCACAATTTAGAGTTATTGCATTGCCTTGAGCAAGTAGCTTATGAAGCATTCACAGTTTCTTATTCATAGAAAGCACGCTGTTGTTGTTTGTAGTCGAGTTGTGCTACAGATATGATGTGAATGTCTCCTGCTCTTCTACTGCTATTTCTTAAACATAATTACTACCGAATTGATTATTTAAATGCTCGCTAAAGAACTGTCTCCCAAACCTTTCCAAGGAACCGCCCCCTTTTCATACGTCGAAATTTTATCGTCTCTTCCCCTTCATAAAGAGGGGGGTAAGTCGCAAGAAGAGGATGCGACGTTTGGTAAAGTTACATTGCTTTGGGCATTATACCACCCGAATAATGAACGGACCCTTACCTTACCGTATCGGGCCAATTTGTCCGGATCAAATGACCAGAAAGAGTATTTAACTACAAACGAAACCTAAACATGAGTAATGAATCCATTCTGAATAAAGATGGATGACTGCTCTTAATACAGACAAGTGGTTAATGCATTTTCAACTACTACCACAGTAATTCTTGTATTGCCAAATGGTGTGCTCCGATGTTTTGCTTTCACGAGATCCCTATTCTTTCGAAGATAATTTAACAGAAACTTTCCTTCAGTCTTTATTTATGTTCATCGACAAATCAGTTTCAACATCTACTTAGCCCAAACGTCTGTATTGCAGTTTAAAAAGGTTATTTGAAAGTCACCAAGAAGAAATAACTGCATCGGATGCACACAATCTAGCGACAACTTACTAAGAGGGAGATAATGATACTGATCAGTCATGACCATAGCGGTAATGATGGTAATGAACAGATGATGCGGTATTCCTAGCCATCCTACAGGATGAAATAACTACCTCTTGACTTCAGAAATGTAAACAAGTGATAAAAATTTAAACTTATACGTTCAAACTCCTAATTCAGTTTTCTGCATTTCTCCATGTTTCTTATTTCTCCACGTTTCATCCTACTATGACAGTTTTATATCTATAAAAATTTCGCACACAGCAAGAAAGCAATAGTCAAGTATGAGTTGCAAAGCTGAAATAGGGAAGGGATATGTGAGTGCTAGAAAAGCTTCCGTTGCAGAAACAGTACGTAGAAACAAAAGAAGCGGAAGGACAACGAAGAGGAAAGAAAAACAAAGAATGGAAAGCAAAGGGGAAAGGCAAGGAACAAAAGGAAAAAAAATTAAAAATTGTGACAAAACATGAGAAAACGGTGACGCATACAGCATGGACCTCTTAAAAGGGAGATACTTTCTCTCTCCCTCACGGGGGTAACGACATACACTGAAAGGTTGTATTAAATGTCATGCTACCATATATTTACAAAAGCAATTGACACCTAACATACCTGGTCCAAACGGACCCCCACAAGAGACTTCCTCGCCTCTCCTATTTTGATCAAATCAAGGTCTCCAGATGGCGTAGTATATCCAGGTGTGGCAAACCCCGGCGTCGTTGTTCCTGGAAATGGTGTAGTGAATCCACCCAATTGCTGCAAGGAAAATTGCAATAAACACTGGTTATCATGCCACTATTTCACTCAACTGATTGTGCTTGTAACATCCTTCTATCTGGCTCAACGCAGAATTTCGGAAGTGCTCATATGCATGGGGTGATGTAGGGGTCCAACACTCTTTAAGGACAGTTACTCTTGCTGGTGCAACCTGACAATTCCTGGCGTCATCTTCTCCAAAAGGAAGACGCTACTCACACTAAGAACTAGAGGAAAGAACCTTCAATACCATCATACTACAAGCTAAACTTTATTTATTCTGGAGTCGTAGAAAGGTCTTCGTCAGTTGGAATTGTGAGCAGGGTAAAAAATCAGGTTTCCAAACATAGTTTCTCGGTGTTTTCCTATATTTGATTACGCTCTACATCATAAACCGCGCACTCTAGCCTTTGAATACAGTAGAAATGTATTGTTTCAAGTATAGTTTTCCTTCTTACGCATGCAGGAATAGGAACAACAAATCATCAATAGACTCACAGAAAACAAACCTACTAAATGGTACATGAAATTAAGAAATACACACAAAGTGTTAAAAAAATGAAGATAAGTACATAGTAATGTACCATATTAAGTTCATTTTGTATTTATCAATGGATTCAAAGACTATGAAAACTCCAATTAAAATAAAAGAATGTCATTCGGATAAAAGATCAGATTTATACAGAAACATCGACGAAAATTTTAAAAAAGAAAATGTCGTTGATCTGCTCTTATTAATGTCTGATTGTGCTAATTCGCTAAGTGACGCAGATAAGAATAAATACTTCCATGCTCAAACCGATGTAGACTAGCAATACCCTCTGAGTACGATAAATTTATTTTTGGCAAACAAAGAAAACGAGGAGACTGTGGGACATTTACTAACCAGTCCATGGCCAATAATTTTCCCGTCACCATATCGGTTACTTAATTAAAGTTAGCAACACTTTCTAAAAATCCTAGATATATCACTTAAAGCAAAAACTGCACCATTCCTAATCTAGGCTAAGTGTTGATCAGTTTGTCAACAGGTAGAAGCTGGGCATCTACCCCTTACCCCGATCGTCATGACCCTGTACAACCACCCTTGTTGCTTCATCTAAAAGTGAAAACTTGATCCTCTTCCTCTCCCTACTTAATTACAAAACGTGAAAAGTTAGTAATTATTTCCAAATAAGCCCTGATGCTGTCTATTCCGGGTTTCCCTTAAAAAACAAGTAGTTAATTAAATGAGAAATGACCCAAAAGGAAACCGAAATTAACAGCGTTCCGTTTTCGAAAGAGCTTTTCTGACTAGTAGGAAATTTTCGGTACATGTACAACGTGTCTCTTGAGTGAAGCTCGATTATGGATTCTGCAAATAAGGCATGAAGTATTAGGTAGTAATACATAGTTCTCGCATCTTCTCTGCCGAGAATTCAAATTTGTGACACCATTGTCATAAATCATACTTTATTATAGCATAATGATAGTCGATCATAGTTGAACCCCGAAGTGGCAGTGCTTACAAAGATACATAACCGCCACCAGTATGATCATCTACTTGAAAGCGGAGATTTAAAGTCAATCTCTGATTATTTCATTCCTATAATAGGTTACGATACGAACCTGCTGCATTGAATTCAGTGCAGATGCCGACTGGCCGGTCATAATGGCGGATCGTAGGACACTATCAGGAACTGGGGTAAACCTGTGAAAAGACCGTTAAAGGCATAAAAAAAACATTCTTGGGACAAAAAGAAAATGGCATTGAAAAATACGATTGTTGTTGGAAATCAAAATGAGTGAAAGTAAACTTTTCGCAGAAAGTCTTCTAAAAGGCAATTCTCATCTGAAAATAGGACGCAAAGAAGCTGAAAGTATAAGTCTTACATTAAATATGGCAGATCTTGTATTCTTGAACAAAGGTTTTTAACCATACGCTTGCAAGCTGGTTTATATAAATATACTCCATTTGCATAGAACTGCTTTGCCCTTTGTGGGCTCATCAGTGCAGAAAAGAGCATCGAGACAGAATTCTTCCTACGTAGCTTGCAACGCTGCTACAAGGCAGTACCATCACTGATCTTTAAAAACACTGGATGGAGCATCTTCCAGTTAAAAGCGAGGTCAGTCGTTGAACACCATTTTAGTCCCCATTAAGCAAAGTTCATAAAAAAAGGTTACGTAGCATGTCGGAACTTCCCGCGCTATTCTAATCTCTGGGAAGTAGTTTTCGTGACCACGCCTTTTCGATGTTCGAAACTATCGGAAGTTCGACCCTGTGTTCTTTCGAGACTCATTATAAAGGCATTTAAAAGGATATATAAAAGGCTAAAATGAATGTGTGTGTGTGTGTGTGTGTATGTATGTATGTATGTGCGTGAGTACGTGTATGCATTTGTATGTGTGTCAAACCAAAACGACAGTACAGAAAGTGACTGTCTATCGACCTTTCATGCATGAAGTAGCTCCGGTTTTTTGTCATGGTAACGACCCCCTCCTCCCTCAAAGTTCATGAAAATTACAACTAAGGTGTCAACTTACGTTAATAGATATACTACTTTCACCACATAATACCCGTTTTATTTTACACAAAAGAAACTATTTAAAAAATATTTCACACCACGCACTTAGTGGAGAAACTATAACTCACTTTTCTGATCTTGGATTCCTTTGCTTCTTATTTCTAGCATCGCCCACATCTGGTATGTTAGCCCAATCATCATCAGTCACATCTAATAACTTTCTCTGCAAATAGAAACAGTGAGATACAATGTATACATTGTATGTCAGCAATAACTTCAGATTTGAAGATAGATTATTTTTGGAGTATTAAAAAATAAAAAGTAATTAAATTAGAAGAAAGAGCCTATCACCACTACAGTAAGAGTGACTAAACCGAACCTACTTCATCGCACGTATTTGATGTCTTTTTTTTGTCTCCGTGATAAGCAAAGGTCATGGACTACCATTCTGAGAAATGTTGAAATCATTGTGGGTGGGTCAGGTTAGTCGCCAAATTTTTCTCAAAGTCGTCATATTGTTCACAGTTACTACTGAGTTACGAACAGTAGCATCAAACTTTCAAAGGAATTTATCACCAAACATCAAGCATGGATTCTACAAGCTGCTAAAATTATGGAAACACTGTAAGGACCGCTTTCTCAATGTACTAGGGTTTACCTCTTATTTGCTCCTCAAGAAGTACTTACGATTGAGTCAATACGACCTGGGTTGATTCGGACACATAAAATGACAGCAAAGACTATTCAAGGCACTTTGGAGAAAATGAAGAAACGCTACAACGAAGGAACCGATGAAGATAACAGACTGGAACGGAGGAAATCGTTACCTCGATCTTCTTGAAAAGAACATGCGCACTACTACATATTCGAAGTGCATTTGACTTCTTTTATCAAATTCAAACCATATTCAAAGAAATAATGTAAGCTCTTATAGAGAGACTATTTATGGAAAAAGCAAACATGTACAGAAGTGAGTACATCAGATAAATAAGGAAAAGAAACCAGAGAAATTATAAACAATAAAACTACGCAAGACAAACGTTTCGACATAGGAATAGACGCAATCTGGAAATAAAAAGCATTCACTTGGAAGTAAATTGCATCCTCTAACAGTCGTGAAGAAGGGAAAAACGTCTTTCAACAAAGTTACAATTACTAACTAGTGAGCAAGTAAAATGCAACCACATCTGGGTCATTTCAAAGAAAGTCAATTTCAATACCATACATGCAAAAAATATTCTACAACAAGTTGCAACAACGAAACGAGTAACGTTAACTCTACCTCAACTAAAATTAAATTTAGGTACTTTGTAAGTCGAAGAAAATATTTCTTGGTTGATTCAATAACTATCCGGATGCCCTGCAATTCAATATGGCTTGGCTACATACCATTACTGTGTGCCAACTACTATAAAACACTTTAAGACAGAAAAAATTCCAGTTAAAAGCCTGCTTGTACACAAACCTTCAAATCAGAAAACTGTTGCTGAATTTTTGGCCGTTCTTGACGATACTTCTCAATTTCTTCTTTCAGTTTTCTCTCTCTAAATAATGAAATTGGTATCATTATTTTCGTATTGCTACTTACCATCAACTGTTAGAGTACAGTTGAAAGAGGGTCTGTAAATGAAAATGTTTCAAAATGGAATCAAACTACTAACTCCTTGCTAGGCTAACCCTGGAAATTAAATAAAATCTAACAACAAAAAACTATTCTCATTATAGTTTCGGATGTCGAATAGACCGCTCGCTTACTAACTGTTAGATTTTTTAAACACCCCCACCCCCAGCCATACTAGGACCTGGCAGGATCAAGCTACTTGCTACCTTAATTGAATAAACTCTCATTAGCATAAAATATTTCTGGAGAAAACTAAATTTTCTAAAGACTTGAATTCTCATTTGTAACTGTGGTTTGTGTGTGTGTTACTGTCAAAGCCTAAACGACCCTTCCATTTGTAGAACCCTGATTACCAAATATTGGAAAAATCCCTTCTTCTATCCTTCCTTTCTATCTGAAACCCCCTGTCTACTAGGCGCTGAAGAGTATCTGCATGGTTCACCTTGGTAATGGTACAACAATGAAGAATCTTACAACTATTACTATTTATTAAACTTATCTATATCGGTCTGAGTTACAATTGTGTGAAATTAATAAAGTAATATCCACTTACTCACTTGACAAATACAGAGAGTTAGAAAAACTGATAGAGACCATCTGGAAAACACAAACACGCTGGACTGGTCAAATTACCCCCATCAAAAGGACTGCTACAAAATATTGTAGAAGGAAGAAAGCACGGTAACGTATCGGAAGCAGAAGGCAAAGAATGATAATGAAAGGCATCAGTCCGGGAAAGCTACACTCCAAAATAAAAGGCATCTCGCTGGATGGATAGGATAGATATAAATGACATATGAAGGCCCTGCCTTTGGGCAGACAACTGGGAAGAAAGACGAAAAATGAGTGGGGAAATGAAGTTAATTTACGGCAAAGAAATGAAAGATTAACATTGCTGTCACATGTTGAGTGGGAAGAATACTGAAAAAGGTTGTTTACACCTTTTTACTGGAATGAGCTTGAACATTTTGTACCTTCTCTCTTTTCTTCTCTCGTCCATCCTTTTATCAATGCTATCATAAACTGCATCAGCTTCATCATCATCCTTTGTCATAGTTACCTGTGGCAAACAAACTCCCACTGTAACCTGCAAACTAGAAATAGACAAAGCAGACCCTATATATATATCATGGCAACTGGCCTTTTCAGAACACAAAATGATTCACACCAATACCAGTTTTCGTGACATGTTCAGATATTTTGATGTATTGTGTAATGTATTGATCTATAATTGCCCTATATCTTAAACTTAAAACCAAATCAATCTATGGCCGGTGTCTTGTGCTAGGTCTACTTTAGATAGGCCATTCTGAAGTAGAAAATATATGTTATTATACTGTAAGCAGAACGTCACTGTTCATAGATTCAATAATAAATGAAATGGTGTGGTCTGCTTGCTAATCTAACATATGGTGATTGAAGTAAAACTTGCTTCTTCACTGTTACACCTTTACAAGAATACGATAAAAAGAACATATGCTTCAGTTCATAACTGATGAACACCACGAGTCAATAACCGTATTGGGATTGAGAGGCGGGACCAAATCACTTATCTATTTAGGATATACACATCCGTCTGGGTACTGATACTTTCATACCTTCATGGTCACCAAGATATACCAATTTTGTAAAATCAGATCTTCACGGTACTAAAAACAAGTGCTGAAGCAGGTAATTTAGTGTAAACATTTGCTGATAATCCACTAGCAATTTGAGGGAAGATCAATAACATTCTATTTACAACAACACTTTTAGATCATATCTAAGTGATACTTTAAAACTCATCAATAGGAAATGAATTCATCCATAGATCAATATATAAGCAAACTTCAGATATCTGCAAGTAGATACTCTCAATCCGATATTGTTCAATGAAAACTGTATAAATCACCCTTAGCCTGCTGCTAGTGCATTTTGAAAGAAAACACAGTTGACATGGTGATGCATTACTAAAACGTGCATGCTGTTGTAAATCGCTGGAGATATGATATCTCCTGCTAAGCAAAATCTCAAAAGTAATAGATACTCCTTACCCATAGATAGTTCTACTTTCTAAGTCATTCCTTATCAAAATATATAAATTTGTTCATATAACAGTTTTCTACAAATAAATCTGTATCTGTTAAACAGCTTTTGGTCACTCAGTTCCTGTTATGGATTGAACGTTATTAGATATAAATTTCTTTTTTAGCTCTATTATAAAGATCTATGAATTCAACCAAAATGAAACTACATGAAATAGAGAATTCATTTTGTCCTTAAAAGCTTTTTTCGTCTGACACCCCTCAGAGTACAATCTAGATAAAAAGAATTGGTCTTCACATTGGGCCTTTTCAGTGAACCATTCAGCTTCACAGACACTGATTGGTCAAAACAACACCAATCTGGCAGTCAGAATTCTGATTGGCTAACTCGTAAAACATAGTTGGGTAAATACTTTGGTTCATTCCCTTTTCAGGTTATATTCTGATG
>JAAAKL020005584.1:0-19101 GCA_010016065.2 Carybdea cf. marsupialis auct. non (Linnaeus, 1758)
GTCATCAGAGGACATCACCTTTATCAAAGAATATGGACTCCTACGAAGGGTTAAGTTTTGCAATGCCTAGGAGATCGCGGCCAGGAAGCTAAACCACACAATGAACATGCTGTCGGTGTGTACAGGAAAAATGATTTAGTTGAACATGTGCCAATCGAAATGTCAAGAATGCTGTTTAACTTCATGCAATCGCATCCGAACGCAGAAATTAATGTGCAAGTATCTGGCAAACGACAGAGAGAAAAGGGACTTGTAGTACCATTTTCGCGTGTAATGACCGCAGGTATTAGGGAGAGGGAATGTCAAATCATTAACATTTTGCTGAATGAACTTGAAGATTAAAAGCAGCGATACACGCATTTTGGGATAAAAATCGAGAGTAAAATTATTATTGGTCCTAAAGCATGTGCTCTACCAGAATAAGCCTATTTGCAAACTCATGTGGTTTTCTCTTTGTTGTAACAAAAATTGCACCTTTTTTGAAATATCTGTCGTTTTCATATAGATATAAAAGGGTCTGTAATTGATTGAAGGCACCAAAAGATGGTCGTCTATAATTAGAGGGGGTCTATAATTAGAAGGGGTCTATAATTACTTGACATGATGAGAAAAGGGTGTCTATAATTGGAGGAGGCCTATAACTAGAGGAGATCTATAATTAGAGGAAATACGGTAAATTAATCTATGCACTACATATTGGATAATAAACAGATGAGGATGTCCACGGTAAGTTTGTTGAGATGATACTCGATATCCTCTTCACCCCCCTCCCCCCCCCCTGTACCATGGTCCAATGGAGTCTATTGAAAGTAGCACAATTGAAGTGAGAGATTATCGCATTATGGTGTTTGTCTCGAGTCTCACTTTAGATTGAGACTATTATTTGTTTCAATTATTTTTATCATTTTCCGAATGGTGCCTTAAAATGCCACTCTGACAAATGATGTCAGGTATTTTCCTTGATACTCTCAGAAAGCTTGAAGATATTTTTAAGCCAACCCTCAAAACATTCAAGAGGCTTATTTTTCAGACTCGATGACAGCGCCCAAATGTGTTTAAGTGAATGACGATGATTTATAAGTCTGTACTGTGGAAACCTGAAATTAATAATAGTCGTTTGAAGGTAAAGAGGCAAGGTCAAATCCCTAAAAGCAAGCTCTCGTGGTAGTTAGGTTTTTATTTTCCTATCTACTGGAAGTGACCGGAGTGATCAACTAACTGCGTAAACATCTTGTACATCTGGACTTATATGGATGCTATGAAAGTACGTATAAAATACACGTACAGGAAATCAATTTTAAAGCCAATACGTATTTACAAGTCGTAAATTTGTGTATGTGCCACGAGAAATTAAACTTTGATTTTGTTTGTCATGTCGCCTGTCATTCGAAACAACTTCAGAAGTCCTCTGAGGCGTGCCGGTTTGTATCAATTTTTAATATTTTGCAAACCCAGAGAGCACTAATCTTGATCCATCTTAATGTCATGATATTCTAAGATTCCTGACGTGACGTTACATTGATAAAAGTCAAATTGGCGCCTATTTTCGAATATAGACGCTGAGTATCTCAGTGCGCCATAGTCAGACTCTTCATTTGTTTAGGTCTGTGTGCTGCGTCCTGAGATGGAGCACTGTTACATTACTGTGATTCTCCTAAAGGGGTTTATCCAACTTTGAACCCAATGATCTAAAAGATGCTATGCTCGAATTGTTTTCTATGTAGAGAGAAAAACTGCGGAGATAGTTCCTAGCTCTAATTTTGAATATTGAATCCGTCCATCTATCAATAACACCAATGACCATGTATAGTTGAGTGACAGTTATCCGAACTCTTGCTCGGTTGAGCTAGTTATTTTAAGTTGCCGCGGTTTGGAATATAAGAGGGCCTGAAAACGTTACGTAAATATTGCACTGTAAAACCCTAAAATGAAATGTGATGTTATGAATAAGCAATTATATAGCACAAACATCAAGCAATATTTGCCTTCTCGAAAAACGTTCATCTCGGAAGACAGTTATTGAGATTCTCTAGTACGATCTTCTCTTTGATAAAGAGAATAATAATAAAGAACTTCAATAACAGGATATAGTTCCTATAATTTGGCATCTGCCACCCGTTTTACTTGCTTCCTCTTTCCTAATTAGTTAGCTCATTTGCAAAGGTGGATCTTCTTCAGGCGTCCCCAAATCTTCAGCATTAAATGCAAGTTTCGAAGAACTGTCATGACCTAGACTGCTTCTTGGTCATTTAGTATCGGTCGGTCGTCAACTACCATGATTCTATTTGGGGATTTGACATCTTTCTTATTGTTTTATACATTCTTGTTGATTCTTCTCTTGCATTTTCAATTTCTTTAACCCCTTATTTTCTTAATGATGTTTTGCATTTTTCTATTTATTTACATTAGGAGTTGTTACCGTGTTGTTAGATTGTATGTTGCTTTCATGTTTATTCGTATTCCTTTTTCACATTTAACATTATTTGACTTTAGGGTTTCCTCTTGCTTTTCTGTTGCTTCTATCACTCTTGTTTTATCTGAGTGTTTCTTCAAAAGCTTTAACAAAAATATTCCGTCATTCTTCCTACTGATGTTGATATTCTCTACAATTCTCTTGATATCTGAGTTTCTACTCTGGAATTTTACGGTTCTAGTGGTCTTTTTTGATTGTGTATTTAGCTAGCATTTCTCCATGCATTGATGTAATAATATCTTGCAGAATCTAGATTTATAATTACTTATCAATATGTTATGATCATTTCTCACCAATATGTAATCAATTTACATAAGCTGCTCCTTGCCTTCTTTCTCCTTAGGCATAATTGTGATGAAATACGTTGTTTGATCGGTCCAGATTGCTGCAATTCTTAGATGTTTCTCCCTTTCTATTTAACTTCTCTCTTTCAAACATTTTCTTATTTTCTTTATAAGGTTCCTATCCGCTTCCTGCCTCTGTATTCAAATGCATCCTATAGTTAGGACGCGGCTTTTGCTTATTCCGTAGAGTACTCTGTCTAGGATGAAATTGCTTTTACTGCTTTCTTAAAGTATATGCTCCATGTAATCGTCCATAGATCTAGTCAAATGAATATTTAGAGATTTTAATTAAAACTTTGCTTCAGAATGCATATAGAATCAGATAGTCAGCGTTGGTCTTCTTTTAGTAAGGATTTCTGTTGTTAAAGGTACGAGGAAGCAGCACAATGGAAGATTTCAGTTCCCCAATGACCTCTCATCTTGCCTTTTTACATAAGCAGTGCTACTTCTCAGTGGTTTTATGATATGTTTTATTAAGAATTTCATGTCACAGTATTCCATAGCATTTTTTAATGGGAAAAATTGCCACATGGAATTAAACCCGTAAACTACCCACTCGCATTGTGCGCCCTGCTTTGTCGTGATGTCGTAAAAACGTACACCATTCGAAAGCCACTCTTCTCGATTACAGCTTGCAATTTTAATATGCTACGGATAGATTTACGGACGGATGGCGTTCCTTCTATTATTATTCAATGTGGACCCGTGACCTCATAGATAGTGCGTCGGACTCAAGATCGAAGGATCGTGAGTTCGAATCTCGTCCAGGCCGCAAGGTATAAACCACATATTGCTACTGGCTTGCAATGTCGATGAATCTGTATGAGTTTGTTATGAGGTAGCACTTGGAAATTCAGCAACCGTGATTGTCTTGGAGTACCCAACGCCAGGGTAATATATGTATGAGTTGTAAACCGCAGTAGAACGATTCCGAACTAAATATGGGGGTATATAAAAACTATACATCATTATTATTTTCAAGGTTTTACCACATGACCTCCAAAGTTTTGTACAGCTGACATTGATGTTTATCGATGGAGGTAATTTGGCGTCTATAAAGTAGGACGTGTTGCCACCATGGATTATGTGACTCCTTTGGCAAAGCATATCTTATATTTATCGATTTTCTTTCCATATCTAATTATTTCAAATACTTCCTACTCAATGATTATTTATTGACAATTTTATTCTAAAATAGATGTACTTTTATCAAATTCAACTTTCAGTGCGATATTCCAACCCTTCTGTAGAATATGCGAAGATTATTTTATATGTATTATTCTTTAAAATATCATTAAGCACGAAGAACAGTTAAAAATTCCATCAGCAACATACTAGTGGACAGGGACAGTTAATGTTTTCTGCACCCCCATCCCTTACCTTTCAAAAACATTACCAAATTCATTGATAATCAATAATTAAAATATCATTGCAGAACAATGTGAAACCATTTCATTATGTTGTGTCAATCTATAGGGGAAATAAATGTCATGGTTTGGGTGAAAAGAAGAGAATGTAAATTTGTTTCAATAATACTGAAGATAAATTACTTCCTCAAAAGTTTACCGTAGCTACTTTAAAGGCAAATGTGAAAGAGTACAATTATTTGTTTTATGGCTATATTTGTAAATAACTAGTTCTTTCTTATTAAGCCTATCCAGACTGGGTTATTATGATCTCCTAACTTAACATTATAGGTTTAGAAAATGATAATCATGCCCTGAGCTAAAACTCTACTTAACATGTCAATTACAAGTTTATTCCATTTTTTGCTTGTATGTAATTTGTGTTGGTTGTAGATGACTCTGTAGATTAATGTGAAATACTTCATTAGCAATTTTTAGCTAAAAGCATTTGAAATTTTTGCAAATTCTTCGGAAGAACTTGATAAGCATTAGGAAAGGCAGAAACATTTACTGAGCAACCCAACCTCGACCCAATCTTGGTAGAGTGTAAAATTTTCAAGCACGAAAATTGATATTATTTTGACATTTGCTGTTTAATACAGATTAGCCTATTTTTATTCACTAGTCCTTTAAGTGAAAATTTACAGGATTAAATTTCGCAAGTCATAATGGGTCCATGGCACCAACTGTCTCCTGTTTGTGCCTTGCTTGGACACGGAGCTGGGTGCTTTTATTTGTTCCTTGAAGTGAATGTGATGCATGACATTCTCAATCTTAGAGATTTTAGAGATTAGAGGATAGACATTCTGACAATGATCATGTGCCTCTGTTAATATACTACAAAAGCTCTTAGTTCTTAAGTACTGATACATTTTCCCCTCCGATATTTTATCAGACTCGCACCTGATATCTCTTTGGATGCCGCTGATTGTCGTCACTGGCTGTGGTTTTATTTGAGTAGAAGAAACACTGACGTGAAGAAGGGAAAATGTAGATCAGACAGCAGTTTAGAGAAATTGATTAACCTCATGAACTTGTTTGTCCTACTTATGTTCCCGCGTCAAAACGTCCAAAATCATATCGAGAGAAGTAACGTACGGTAGTGAGTTGTTAAGTATCAAAGACTACCTTTTGATTCCAATGACCACACCTTTAAAAAAATAAAGAGAAAGCGTTTCAAAATGAAGTGCAACTGAAAAAAAAGGAATGACATTTTTTCATAAAGAACGTACATGAGATCTCTTGTAGCAGGAAAACACAACGTCACAAGTATCCTAGATATTTCAATTTCCATAGTGTCCTTTTATCATCTTATGCCTAAATTTTAAGACCCGATACTACGTGCCTCAGAGGTTTGTAGTTTGGTTGTCAGACTTACTTTTTCATTCCACCCATCATTGAGCTTTTACCTAAATTTTATTTTCTGAATTAAGTTGAAAAAGAGACCAAAGAGTACGTCCACTTCTCTACTTGTGCGCACCAATATTCATAGGAGTGTGCTTGTCGGAGGAGCCGCTGCATTTTCGTGCTACCAGACTTCATGAAAGGTTAGTTTTTCCCGAAGTTTTGGAAAAGGCATCCGGATAACGTACCATAGATAAGCCAAAGTTAAAAACCGTAAGTTCAAAGCTAATAGATATGATGTAGGCTGCTTCTTTAGAGATAGGTTATTGAAGATGATAAGGAATAATAAAACGTCACGTAAAAGCAAAAAACTTTTTGAACTGAAAAGCTTTCTTTCATCTGATACTCCTCAGAGTACAAAACGGTCAGAATTTAAATTGAAACGGAAGCGATGGTACTCGTAACCAACTGTGTTTTGAAAGTAGCAAATCATAACTCTGACTGCCAGATCGGTGTTATTTTGTCCTTGGAACTGTATGGTTAACGAAAAAGGTCCAATGAAAAGACAAACTCATTTTTGTCTACAGAGCAACGGTTTTCTTGCTTTGATATGGACGGATTCCAGAATGCGGTGGGAAAAGTGTGACGTCACGATTTTGAAAAAGTTTGAATTACGGGAAAAATACTCAATTTTTATGTTGCTCTATTAGTAAGAACGTCAATGGCAAAATTTGGCAGTGTTACCCTTTCCCACCTTCGAGATGTCAGCTTTCAAAGCTTTAAATCTCTCCAACAAACCTTGTTATTTGATGCTGGTTCCGAACGTAAGGAACAGAGAATATTAACAGTGTTTTGACCAGAGATTTTTTAATTCAAACGCCTATAGTTTAGACACTATATTCACTACAGTTCTGGTATTTTGGGAAATAACCTATTACGGGGAAACTATTAGATATCTGGAGTCAAATCTTGCTTTTCCAAAACTTTTGATTTGTCATCCCTCATCACACGTCATCACTTTCCCTCCGCATAGCCAATTGAAAAGCAGACCTAGCTTTACCTATTATACGGAAACGTTTATCCGTACACATTTTTGCATAGTCATGATCTTCAAGCATGTGCTGCTCTATAGCAGAGTCACAGTGCGTGAAAACCCTTGCTGTAAGAAGATGTATACGGATGGCTTGTTGTCAGATGCTGTCAGTACAAAAACACTTTTGCTACTTCGTGCAGCTTTAGATAGATATAAGCAGAAAAAAGTCCCTGGTATTCCTGTAAAGTACATCTTCTTATGTGTCTATCAAATTCCTTCTTTTTCTTTGAGTCACGTTTCTGCGGCACATATTTGAGTCAAACACGAAGTCATTTATATAGATAAATACTAGGTAGATACTTCTGGTAAAGAATGTACAAGCGACGAAATAAAGTAATCTAGTTAAGCAATCGTCTCTTATTATCTACTTGTAGACTACCTTCCGTAGTCCCGTTCCCATAAAATTGTTTTCTATCAAATCAAACATAAGTAATTGAGAAACTGCTATTGACTGCAACCTTGCTTCTAACACAAGTGTTTCCGTGAATTCCGAGGTTTACAATATGATGTTTAAAGTGCTTGATTGAATAAATAAAGATTGTCCATGGAAAAAAAAGTCTCTTGATGACTTTTCAACAATTTTGGGACTGGGGTCCTGTACAGTCGTAAAAGTCGAGCTGACTTTAATTTGACAGCGCCTGCGACAATTGATCAGTGGCAGACCCTGTCATTAGAAAGACAGATTGCCATAATGTTGATTAGACTGTGCTGATGGTCACCACCAAACAAAATTACGCTGTGTTTTCCTTCCTTTGTTTTTTAACGAAATCCAGAAAACTATATGACTACACACGTATCTTGGAATTCAGATGCGGGCAATCTAGTGCACGTTACATCACCTATCACATTCGCTATGTCCGCTTTGCGGGAAACTGTATACCTCACACTTGAGTAGATAACCATTCTTCCAACGCCAAATTATGACCCTCAATTGATTACATGGCTGGACTGCTTAAGGCTAGAAATGACTTTCACAGTTATGAAGAAGTATCAAATAGTAGAGAATAAAGGCTTAGACTTAATTAAGCAAGGTATTTAGGATTAGATGATCGTTTGATGAGAAGGCTTCTTTCAGTCTGCTATAGGTAGCAGAACGAATCTAAAGATAGAGCACTTAGATACAGATCAAGCGAGCGGCCTCGCGAGATCAAGAGTTACAATGGTTAGCTCAGGAAGAATCATTTGCACTTTTCACTTCCAAATAATTCCCGGGAAAATGTAGTTTAAATTTTCGGATCAATTTTGGTCTTGCATAACTAATATCAAGAACGGTTATCTGAAGCCCTTGCACTCTCGCTACCTTAGGTAGATAGGGGAAAATTATTTTATAAAATTCGAAAATTTAGAGAAATGAAGTCGGCCAGTTACCACAGTAACTTTCATTTCCCTTTACCTTCGTCTTCGTGACAGTTCTTATGGACTTCCTTTTGAATAGCCTACATAATGCTGGTATTACTATTTTTAAAGTCAAAGGTTTCTATTTATGATAATAATGTTAAAGCAAATAAAGCGGCAACGGAAAAGTACCAAAAGCCACGAGAATGATTCATATTTTGCATTGGTTAAAGAAAAGGGATCTTTCCACCTTACCGTTTTTAAAGTTTCTAATTATAAACACGAAAAGGGCTTCTTAGCCGACTTTGCCGTATTATCAAGATTTTTTAGTCATTGAATAGTAACAAACGTACCATGTGAGAACGCTCCTCTTTCATCGGCTTTGACAATTACCATCCAGCTGCGCCCCATGATTGTCGCAATGTCTACGAAAAGGTCACCAACTGTGACAGTACTTTCTAATGTAATCGTCAAAAATCAACTTTTAAAATATTCTCGCCTTAACCGTGTTTACCATTTGTCTGGATTGTCGGATTTACCATGAAACTAAACAAATTGAAGGCTTCAAGAGAATAAAAGAAGCAGTGTTTGTAGAATATCAAGATGGTTGAATTTATTCAATATCGAGGTGGAGTTCATTAATAAAAGTTTGAGTAGCCTATTGCTAATGAACATGGATTTAATATGTACTGATGTGTCAATCTGATATGTCAGTTAAATACGAAAACTGAAATGAATCGATGTTTTATTCTGTTTTGTCTCCGGGCTGTATATTTGATCCATAATAAAATCAAATGAATTACGAGCTTTTAGGAAGAAACGATTGCCGCATTTACTGTAATTAAAAGATCAGCTGTAATCTGTAGAGAGCGCAAACGAATACAAACGCTATTATGCCCCAGCCCCCCCCCCCCTGAGAAGAACGAATACCGTTACTTTGTAACACTGGGGGCCAAAAGGATATCACGGAAGTCGGACACGTCTAGCAGCAAAATATTAATCTACAACTCGACTACTGCATTGAATATCTACATAACACTTAATACAACAGCCTCCTGAAACAAATTGCTGAAAGAAACAATTGGACTCTGGGAAGACGTATGCAAAAGATGTTTTATCCACCTAATTTCTGCCATCCCCCCCACCCCCTCTCATCTTCCTCTTTTGAAACATTTTGTCGTCGATCATGGAAGGGCATTTTATTACCCTAATCTATAGATACAAAAGATATTGTTCCTTCCACATGTACCACGAATTAGACAATCTTGGCCATTTGTGTTGACCTACAAAATATCCTCTTGACTTGAACGGTGTAACATTACATTGACAGTACCACGAACACCCTAGATGCAGTGTTACAGTGTTTTCCTTCCTACGACTGCTTTCCTATACGTCATCACTGACCCTCAGAACGGCTCCAGACATTAAATAGGTATGATCCTTCTTGTTATCATAATACCTCCTACTAAACTGATTGAACGCTTTTGCTCTTGACAAAACAAGACTAAGTACTTTGTTTACATGTCAATAAAAAATACAGGATTTAAAAAACTTTCTTAAAAATTTAGAGCCAAAAAAAACCGGATATGGATATGTGGATCTCATGACTCGGTAAACTTAAATAAAACGTTAAAGTTCAGAGAAAAGTATTGAAAATCTACCATCATACTTATATCTCCTAGGCGTCAAAAGTAAACAGTGAGTGTGAATAGTCAAAGGTCACATTTATATTGTTTATATTTTTTGTTTTGGGAGTGGTATTTCTCTTGATGCAGCTTAAAATTTTCGTCATTACTACGTTAAAAATAATCAGCTGCGCCTCAGTGATTCGGTATGAACAAAAAGCGTATTTTTAGTTTTCAATAACAGCTTACTCAGTGTAAGCGATAAACATGGCACTAAGATCAAGGATTAAGACTTAAGAGCCCTTTCTCACATGCGTTGTTCAAGATTAATGGATAAGTAGTATCGGAAAGTATTCTGAAGAAGGAAATGGGAGGAAAGATAGCGAGGAAAGCTAAATAACAGATGTGTGGTTGTAAAAGAGCTTAGGCCATTCTTAGGAAAACATGAACCAGCTAGTACACTAAAGGAGTTAACTTCGTACCCAAATACTTTGCTTACGAACGGATGTACTCCTTTGATTTAATTTACCTATAAAGCAATGATTACGTTTTATTGCCGATCAAGTAGCCGTTATTTGTTACATCTAAAACGTAAGTGAAAAAGTTCACACAAATGACATCAAATTTATTTTGTCATAAGATAAAAAAATTGTATTTCATCTATGTAACAATTAATGTACTTACTGGTGGGGGGGGGGGGCAGCTTCGCCCGACGTAAATGATAAAAATGCAGTCTGGCTTGTTTTGTTAACGCGGCTTTTAGCTGTACTCAATAAAGTTTAAGGAGAAGTAAAACTACCGACACTCGGGAATCGACGCCTTATAACAAATCTTTACTTCTTACTTTAGATATTTTAATCTACACAGAGGGGGAAAGGCACCAGAGCAGCACCCTACGAACCTATTAAATAACCCTAAGACATTTGCATCTGACAAATTGAACTACTTTGTGCTTCATAAGAAACTACATGGACAGAAGAGATTCAAATATGTAAAAATATGCAAAGGCCATCAATAATCAACAAATCAAACACATCGGTGTTTACCCACAATAAGTTAGTAATGAAGCATCGTAGGCAAGTCAATACTAACCAGTAGTATCTATAATTGATATCCTCATGATATCCTTAGTTATCTTTACGATATTGTTTCTTATTTCCTTCATTAACTTTGGGTATATTAGTTTATTATAGTTTCATTCCTTTATCAATATGTTCGTAAAATCGCAGCAAAGCAGCCATGTTGAATCGCGATTTAACCATTGATCTCTAAAAAACACTGGATCGAGCATCTTCCGTCTGAAAGTAAGGTCAATCGTTTGACGCCATTTCAGTCCCCATAACGCAAAGCTTATAAACAATGTTGCGCAACATGGCGAACTTTCCCGCGCTATTTTGACTAATGGGGGCCAGTACTCGTGACTACACTTTTTCGTAGTTGGAAACAATAGTAATCTCGATCCAGTCTTTTTTTAGAGATCAGTGGTCTATACATAGATTGAAAGACGATTTTTACTTAGTGGTGAAGTAGAAGGTTTGTAAAAGCACTTGATAGCAGTGTAAAATTTTGAATAGCTTATCATTTATTATTGACGACTACCAATTTAGGTCTATTTGAATCTTTGAGGTCAACCGTAATCAAGTTTCGCAACTCTATCAGTTGATATGTACTGTGTTCAGTAACTCTTTCTGTCGATACCCTTCCTCCTACTATGACTAATCAAACAATGGAAATTGGTAAGATGTTTCAAATTTTAATTTTACAGATGTTTGTAAATGGCATATATGCCTAGAAAGACTGTTAGAAACAAATCTTTCGATACATCCATTATCATTCAGTCAATACCAAAGAATGCAGCTATTTGATGGAAAACTTACCAGAGAAGTCTTCACCTGGGACTGATGCAGTAGCAGTTTTAGGGTATGACGGACAGGGTGGTAGCCCAAGGCCCCGTCCTCTCACCTCAGAAATTTACATCGATTTCTCCTCTTTCAGAAATCTTTTTTTCAGTAATTTGAGAAAGGATGAGGAATCACAACTAACTTCGATGTATACCCACGCTGCACTTTATATAAAATTATTCCATACGATAGGCACTACGAAAGCCCCATATTATGTGAGCTATATGGGGCGAGGAAACATTGACAATTACACTTTTCTTTAATAGGGCCCCGCGTTGGAAATGTGCCCAGGGCCCTACGCGTCGGAAAACCGCCCCTGGCATGATGAAATCAACCAAGTTACTCAATCAACAAGTCAATTAGAGATTTGTTTTAAAGTAACTCAGTAAAGTATGAAAAGGAGTGACGGAGGTTATTTTGGATTGGGGGGTGGGGGCAATGGGCTGTAATAGTAGGGCGACAATAGCCCGATTTTCTCTCAATTTTCCAGAAAACTGGTCGATGTCAGTAATTCCTCTTTTGTTCCGCACAAGAAAGGAGTTTACTTCTTCCATTATGCCTCACTTTGTACCGATAATATTGACATCTCACTTTATATAAACAAATTGTGCTCGTAATACGCAGCCCGGTTATTGACTCCAACAAATATAAACTTTAAAACATAAACCAGGGATCTGGAACCACTTAGAGTTTAGGGTCCTATTTCCTACTCTTAAGTTTTTGGCGGGAAAACTATACGAATCGGTGGATAAGATGGTAGACACCCTCTGGTATTCAGACGGGGATGGGATTATTGATACGTCGTCAATACAGAAATTACAATAGTAAAGACGGGATTTAAAGGCAAAGCTCACTTTTGTGGCTCTGTTGGATGCATGCTAGAAGTTTTTTGTAGTATCGATGGTGGATCACCCACAAAACTTTGAAGCATTCGATTAACGAGCAGTTCAGAGCCTCAATGGAAACTGATTACAGTGGAGTACGTAGATTCATCGAGCAAAATCACCAGACGAAAAAAATACGGATAATCGACAAGCACCTCCAACCTTTATCCAAGACCAGGTATCCAAAATAAACAATGAAAGCACCGCAAGTGATCCTAAGTAATACAGCGGCGACAATTTTGCTCAGTAGTTGCTAAACCGATTCAGTACATAACACGTATATTTTTTTCTGGTTATAACGTACTCCTCTACCGCATCTTGAATTCTTCCAGAAAATTGTAGTCGTATTCTAGTATGTGAAAACGGTAGCTGGAAAACGCAACTGCGCGTGATTGACTCCACGGGTATACATCAGGTACTATCAAGATGTCTTCTTGCGTTACAACATATTCATCATGCTCACTCACTCTTAAACTTGAGCTTGGCGCCAATGCTATGGGCCTACTAGTAATAGTTCACCCTCACCTATCTTATAAACGCACAAACTGTACTAGGTTAACGATCGTTGATCTACTATGGTATCAGAAATCTCTCCGATCTACAAAATTTGATACTAATCATGCAAACCACAATTAACTGAACACGGGCAGTCAAAGTGAGTCAGCAGCCAAGGGCAACAAGGGGCTGGCAGTATAAGGCTTTTCAAAATACGGACATTTTTCGATAGTTTACCAACTAGAATCCTGTAGCAATCTTGGGGAGGCAGTTGTTATTCTGTCGTTTATAAAGAGACTAGGAATGCGAGCAGAGAATTCTTAACATCTTCCACGATTGGAATTTGGGGGAACTTAGAAGTCAGTAGTACGTCAGTTGGCGTAGCAAATTGTCATAACTGTTAAGCATTGGCATTTTACACTCTCTTGAGTTCCTTCCAATTCTCTTTTAATTCTGCTTTAAATTTACACTTAATGTGAAGACGGTGGCGGCAACCCTTACACCAATTCCTGATCGTTTCTTCGAGGGGTACTACGACATTTTGACAACAAAATATAAATTTTGTAACCACCCACAAATCGTTGAGTTAGACGGGGAAAAAACCGTCCCTAAGAACGTTTCTTCATGTCAGTGAGAACTTATATTACTCAAGATATCTGAGGGAAAAAGCTGTATAATTGGGTAAAATTGATATTTTTTTCTTTTTAATTCGTTATAGAAATGCTGGCTGTGATCGTATTTGTGAAGCATCACAAAATCGCTTTCAAAATCATCTATCGATTGTTTATAGGTTTCGGATTATCACCCCCGACGTCTATTTTGGCAAATTTTCTTCTTCCAAAAAGTGGTGTAATAGATTGAAACTGAAGGATGTTTGCAAGATCATCAATCCATATCACTATATCATATGGTTGGAGAGTAGATTTTATGTATAGTACTCTGTACGATAATGATACTGTGGGTCTATCACGAACGAGAAGGCCATGGCATCCCTCAATTTATCATTGAGAGAGCAGGCCTAAATGTTGAGGTCTGTGTGAGAAGGCAAGTGCCTTCAATTGGAAAGATTGCTGAGAAGGGCATTAGCCCTGTTGGCATCCCTGGCATGGACTTCCATGCAGTTATCACGAGCGCTTTTGGAACTTGCAACCCATTCAATATTGAAGTTATTACTGAATGTCACGTTCACGAAGTAATCCATTCTTAATCAATCAAAGAGTGGCACGACAAAATGTGGACCTCACTGCTTTCCTAAAGTCACAATCAAATTAGTCACAATTAGATGGCACTCTCAATAAGAGTTGCGTGATACTTCTTGAATAATATCTTATGGCACACAATCATCGCATCACATACGAGATTGTTGTATTTCATTCCAGAAGCTATATTTGTGGCTTGGCCACTTGACATTTTACTAAGATCTCTATTATAAATACAAAGGTCTGTATATAATCATCTCCTTTTATAAATAATATGCGACTGTATTTTCCCCATAAAATGAAAAATGTTTGGCGTCAAATATGCCTCTTAAAATTGATTCGGCTCTCTAAGGCTGTCTGCCTCAAGCCTGATTACCTCAAGCCCTTTATTGTACTTTCTTGGTCTGAATGTGGCACAGTAAGACAAGGATGCACCTCATGCCGCCAAGACAGCACTACAACAGGTCTAAAGATAACACATGGCCAAAAGAGTGATGGCCTTTCAAGAGAGCGAGTCAAGAAAACTACTATTCACACTAGTTTCTATATTTCTACAGTATTTGAACTACACTGAAACGATTGTCAAATTTAATACGTAACCACTTTACATGAAGGACGACAAAACAGGGAAATCCTTCCCCACCCTTGAGCTTATGTACCCGAATGACTTTACAAGCAAGCAGATGAAGACATAATTACAAAGAGAGTTCCGTAATCTACTTGCGAAAACGAGTCAGTAAGGAGCAAGCCTGGAGCGACAACATAATAACAACTGAGGTAAAATATGAGACGGTAGGAAGTTGGATAGAGCGGGATGGATACTAATAACTAACGAAATACTAAATTGAGGGCACGTTAGAGAACACGGAATTTTAATTTGAGAATGATGTACCTTGCTGCAGGAACGTTCCTGACATCTGTAGAGGTGAGCTGTCGACGAAATAGGTTGATACAAAACCCCAGCCAGTTCAAAACCCATGACGAAAAACCATGGAAATGAACTTTCTGTTTTGAGCTAAATGATAACGAAAGTAGGCATGAAGATATATTCACAAGACAGAAGATCAGAAATACAGAAGCCAAAACATAAGAAGGCAAGAAAAGAATAATGGCTGCATGCGTAAACGAGAAAGAAAACAAAAAATGTGAATATCAAGTAATCGGATAGATGGGATTGATCAAAGCTCGCCAAATTCTATCCCAAGGAAATGATAAAAAAACTTGACCATCCATTTGCAAGATGCTGAAGCCCTCTAGTAGCGCATGCGCAATTCTCCGTAGACTACGTAATGGCCATGCAACACAATTACTTCTAAGACTATGACATTGTAGTACCTACAACTGATGTCATTACCACATTCAAATCATCACTGCACCACAAGTACTGCACTGGAGCGTCAAACAGTGCCGATCATTGGGTACGACAGCGCAGTAAAATAGCCTTACCTCAAGTTTATACTACCAATAACCTGGTGCTAAATGAACACAAATACTGGGCTTGATAATCATATATTGTCCACAGGTACGCTGAAGTCCTGAACCATGGATGGCTATGGACGATTTTCTAAAGCCCTACCTATCTATGCACGCTGTCACCCCTACGACAACCACATCAACCAAACCAGGAAGCCTCAAACACCTGCAATTCCTAAACTGAAATCTAACCCAATATTGGGTGCCACAGAGATAAAGCAATGTTGATCGCTAGATCATTAGCAACTGTTTACCGCAATAAAGTCTTTGAAATCCAACATGATGATCCTCTTTCAAAACTGTACAGTTGTAATGTTCTAAAGGTAACAAGTTCCAGCAGATCTAAACTCCGAACATGTCCGTTTCCACTGGTTTGTTCACCCATTTACCGTACCCTTTCTCTTTTAACACTTCGTAGAGTTTGGATTTGCTAGACTGGTAACTTGTTGCCATCTTCTTAGCAGAATGGTAAGTTTGTGGTGTAAAGCTAGACTCACTCTTCTTCAACAACTCGCAGAATTTCTTGAAGAACACTACCTTGGCCAGGCAAGATACTGTCCCTACCACTGTCTTCCCACTTGTGGTGACGACGACCTCGGCCACAGACTTACCCCTGAAAAGACACAGGTAGAAAAATAAAAAAAAATTCAAGTATAAACCGAGACTAATACATAAGGATGTAAGTTATTGGCTTATGACTCATCAGAATATCAATTTGTAATACCAAATAAAATGGAACAATGTGTGTTGGAAGAGGCGGTAGTGCAATATTTCAAGTATCAGTAAGTGACTACGATCCAATAAGCAGAGTGTAATTACAAAATCACATTTACTAAATAGGTGGGAGAAAATTCAAGTATTAAAAAGAGGAAGGGCTTTAAGGGTTGTGAGAATTTATATAGAAACACAATTTTAAAGGCCTTCTATCGATGTTTTTCCGGACAACTGATTTTCGGAAAGTACATTGCTAGAAAAAGAGTCTTCGCATACGACATTCCATGGACTATTGGGGCTTTATGGACAATTTTACACGCTTTTTGGTCCACTCATTTTTATCAAACGCAAAAATTTCGGGCATTAAATTTACGGGCATCAAATGTTTGAGAAGCTTCTGACAAAAGGTTTGGACAAATGGGTGTTCTAACATACATTTGTGACAAACAATAGCATGATTTGCCGGTATATTTGCGAACATGGTCTTTCTCTAAGGCATCTTCAAAAAAGGAAGTGACGAGAGACATGAGGATGGGCCTTCATCAATAAGACTAGAAACGCTAATTTACTTGAAAGATTTCAAGTTCTGTCTGAAGCCATGGCGCTTTTTAACTACAGTGTACAGTTTTAACTATGTTCTGCTCCCAAGTCGGATGCATAAACTAAGCAATTAGTTGTCGCGGTAGTTTTCAATCTATGATTAATATTTGATACTCAAGCTATTGTTATAAAAGAAAGGCTAGATGGAAGAGGTGGAGTACCTTCCACTAATAAAACAGAGCGACTCCATACGTAAAAGATACGGAAACTAAGAAAGAAATCGAGTGGACTTTTGTGCTGTGCTTAAGCTTCTCGTAACCCTTCCTTTGCTACCTGGAACCAAAGTTTAACCCTAGCTAACAAGGTGGGGGAAATTCTTTATCCCAGCAATTGTTGAACTCTAACAACTATTTTTCTGCAATGGTTTCAAGTTTGGAATTTTTGTGACTAGCTGTTATACTTTTAACACTAAACTAGAAAATCGGATGATCACTTGCATCTTGGCACTGAAGGGTACTTATTGTTAGCATGTATAAAGATAAATAGAATTCCGCAACAATTTGGGTTCTGTTGCTGATGGATACGTAAAGACAGTCAGTGATAATTTCATCGAGTGTTGTGCAAAAAACTGGTTTGAGTAAGAGTGTGTTTCGGATTACTATTGGCTTCGGAAATCGGTGGTTTTATTCAAGAGAATCGAACCATATCCGTCACTGTATCAAATATTAAAGAATCATAAAAAACTTTGATACTCAGCAACTTTGTGATGCTAGTGAGCAACTTTCAGAGCCTGTGAAAGTAGTTTTTGCGATTGACTGGGCAGGAGTCCCAATGAACTAAGTCACAAATGGCACATGTAAGCTGGGATTAACTCCTGCTTGGGCTATCTAATCTGCAGATGAGGCAAATTGGATTCGCTTTAACACTAAAACTAAAAAAATAGATAAAACTAGGTCATCCATCTATAAAGCAATGGGGGTCCTTAAAGCAATTATCTACGGCTAGTAACGTTGGGGTAAGGACTATTTCGTCATAATCCTTTAGGCTGATGTAAGATTGGAGAATGCTGATATATCTTATTTGACACGATCTAATATAACTGAGATGGAGTAGGAGCACTGATTCTCAGATTCTTTATTATAAAATCGTTTAAAGGCCCATATAAGAGCGAACATTAAACATTTTTTAGTATGCAGATTACACGTGAAGAGAGTGGGTGCATACTCACTTGTACCAATTGCAACTATTTGACGTGCTTCTGGCTGTGTCCCGTTTCTCCACGTCAGTAGGTCGGCCAAACGTCATTTCCTTGGATATGAACGGGCGAGGTAAGTCCGTAAGACCAGAGCACCGTTCATTTAGAGCTCGCTTCAGGTGACCATGATGGTAATACTGCCCCACCATCAACCCAGAAATGTAAATCGGGTCTACAAATAAGCTCAGCAATGCTCCCTGTACTCCAGTGACATTCCATTTCATGATTTTGTCACTGCACGACATGGTCAACAGACGGTCTCCTGCTATTAGTCCATCTGTGGTCTGAACCACATCGGTTTGCACTGGAATAGTTCCTGTGTGAATGAAGAAAGCAGAAAAATCTATCATCACTGATTCATGAAGTGCTCGACGTTTTTTCATATACGACAGCATAAGTATGTGCCGAAATTTATTTGTTTGTATAAAACTGTTTCATGTTTTAAGAGATGCTAAAGAAAGTAAAAATGTCCCAACTGAGATTCGATGCAGAGGCCCACACAAACACGGCGTGCTCCTTTACAAACTGAGTAGAAAAGCAGTGTTTAAAGTAGATTATTATTGTATTATTTGGATCTACGTTAAAAAAGCTTCTGTTTCAATGAGCAACTGTAAAAAAAACGATATAGAAACCCTGGCATATGAGGCAATATGTAATTATGTGTGAGGTGTAGCTGCAAGGTATTCAAACTAATCTCACAGTAACAAAGGGTGACCATCACAAACCAGTAGTAATAGTAGTAGTAGTAAGAAGTAGCAGTAGTAGTAGTAGTAGTAGTAGTAGTAGTAGTAGTAGTAGTAATAAGTAGCAGTAGTAGTAGTAGTAGTAGTAGTAGTAGTAGTAGTAGTAGTAGTAGTAATAGTAGTAGTAGTAATAAATAGCAGTAGTAGTAGTAGTAGTAGTAGTAGTAGTAGTAGTCTTAGTAGTAGTAGTAATAATAATAAGTAGCAGTAGTAGTAGTAGTAGTAGTAGTAGTAGTAGTAGTAGTAGTAGTAGTAGTAGTAGTAGTAGTAGTAGTAG